>JPKE01002332.1:0-37595 GCA_000750995.1 Pseudogymnoascus sp. VKM F-4520 (FW-2644) | reverse complement strand
AGTATATGGGAGGAGGGAGGGGGGGGAAGGGGGTAGAGTTGGTGACTGTTGGTGGTATGAAAGTGGTTTTGTGAATTTGACAGGATGTAGGCGCTTCGGGGATTTAAGTCGAACAAGGCGGGAGATGCCTCACTGCCTCATCTGCCTCGCTGTGCCTTCTTGTCTCTCGTCTGTCTGTGACTTCCTTACTTTGATGTGGTAAGGTTATGCTTAGGTAAGGGTACTTCGTAAATCGCGGAGTAAGGAGTACAACGGCGAAGTACCTCATACCATACCAGTAGTATGTACATACTAAAATACAGAGCGTGATGTGATGAACTAACTTTATATGGTTAAGCGTGGGGTGATATTTGGTGGGGGCCAGGATGGCACAGGGCGTGATGGCATGTCACAGTCTGTCAAGGTCATGCCCTGTGTCAGCCTAGACAATCCACAACGACAATACTCGTGTCGCCCCTGAAGTCTGAAGATCTGGAGAGCGACTGTACATGACAGGAGTGGTTACAGCAACTGGAATTAAGATAAAAGCTCTCACTTACTGGAGGCTATAATTGTCATATTAGTCGTCACTCAGAAACGGAGCCGAAGAGAGAAATCCCATCAGCTTAAATTGCAGGCATCAGTCCTCAGCTGCATATATGTCGCTATTTTCTATCGTATTTCACGCGCATATTTCCTATGATTTGTATACTCTCTACTCTCTCTGTTATCTGCTCTCTTTACTCTGGCTACGCTTTCTACTCTATTTTTCTCCTCTTTCTCTGTATTCTCTACTCTCATGCTCTCTCACTGCTCTCATGCTCTCTCACTGCTATCTCTGGTGTCTCTACTGCCTTTACTCTCTCTGCCCTCTCTACAAGCCCGTGACCAAAATGCTCATGGCGTGTCTGTCTGAGCTCCAAGTGGGGTTTGAACCTTCGTTTCTTCCTTCAACGCTCGAGGCGTCTAAATCTACTCCTGTATATTCATAAGTATTCACGTGTACTATAAACATTTTACTCCCCTGAGATATATTCATCTGGAGAAGCCATCCTCTTCTTTCTCAGAGAGATGAGATACCACACAAAACTCTACTCTGTCATCTGTACCAACTGTTCCTACTGTAGAGTACTGAGAACTGGTCATCTTCTTTCCGTTATTTCCGTATTCAGCGTAAACAATGTATTATAGAGTGTCTGTGTTACCTGTCTTGTTTGGCATACACTCTCTGGTATACAAAGTACACAGTGCCTCTGCACGTGCCCCCTCCTCTTTGGGTTCTTGTCCCCTCATCCCTCGTCCCTCGCCCCCTCTTCCGTCTTCACTTCTCCCTTCTTCCACCTTTTCGTCTTCATCTTCCATTCTCATCTTACAACCTCCCACCTCTCCCCCTCTCGTGACTCATCCACTACTCTGCCTCTCCCTCTCCCCCTTTCAACATTTCAACATCCATATTCACCTCAACGTTCACATCCACTTCAACATACACATTCCATCATTCTCCTGTCAATTATAGACGAAGCATCTCGATCTCCGCTTTGACGATGAGGTCAAAGGGACCAGCATGGTCGGCACGCCGAAGCCAAGGCACTGCCACCGCAAGTGTGATGCTGACGCCCAACCCTACTCAGACAGTGGTGAGAATCAGTGAAAAACAGTCTCTCCATATCGTGCAGACCACCGTCTCGGCAGCGCTCAGCGCTATTCTATGCATCAACAACCTCTTTCCCGATGACTACTTTGAGACGCGCAGATACAAGCTTGATGACCCAGCCTTCTCGTACAGTGTGAAGCCCGCAAGTCTAAGTGCTCGGGAAAGCAAACAACAGGAAAATGAGAACGCAAGCGTTTCTTGGGATTTCCTCCTCAAAGGGAAAACTGCAAAGGCTGATAAAATTTGGCTGTGGCTGGTCAGATTTGACTCTCCCTTCCAAACCAACCATTCACGCCGCTTACGAGACACAGGATGGAATATGCGACGCCATTAAGCACAAATATTTGGCGTCTTTTCAGATCAGCTTCCACAATGGCGCAGTGCGCCGCGATACCATGACCGAAGCTTATGTGATGAAATTCAGTTACTCCGAGAACGGCAGCGAAATCCAGCTTGACATTTCATCAGGAAAGCAAACAGTTGAATTCACATCAAAAGATATGCAGAATTTGAAGAGCGTGTTTAGTAAGCTCCTAAAAATGTCTCGAGAAACAGATAAATCCCCAAGTACGTGCGCCCCATCGGTTGGCCGCTCCAGTGGCAGTCTTTAACTCCTTGATAGGGGAACCAACAATAAGCTTGCAGTTGACGTACAACAAAACATGCCCAGTCGATTACGAGCCCAGAGGATTTGTTGTCGCTCCTGACGCGAGTATCATTATGGATCAAAACGGAAGCAGCATTGGCGAGATTGACACTAGATATCATAGGTATGCCACTTGTGGTGTTTTGGCTTCATTTGCTAACTATTCAGTGTTGGAATGAGCCTCGTAATCCCGACACGAACTACCGGCCACGACTCGAATGGATCTTTTGAGGCTGCGAGACAGTCCAACTCTCAACAGGCCTTCAGCGTGAGCAACATGAACAGCCTCGTCTCCACCCAAGCTACTGCTTCACCTTGTGATGGCACTAGCATCTTGAATACCCAAGAGCGCGCCGACAGACAACTGCTCCGCGAGATGGTAACGCACACCTAGTTTGTCTTTATGCGGACGCTTGCTGACGGTATTGCAGGTCCCTATGAGACAGGAAGTCGGAGACACACAGCGAGTTCAGGATACTCAGTCCCAACGAACTGCTGCGGAGAGATCATCTCCACCCACACTGCCACGTGGGCCTGTCGAAAAAAATACCTCGCCACAAGAGGAAAGAAGATTTTATTTCGATCCTGAAGCTGTTCGGGACCTCTTTCCAACCCACAAGTGGCGGAACGAGCAAGTTAAAATTTCATTTACTGAAGGCCAAGACACTAACTGCCATTGCTTCAAGAAATTTGCTGGCATGACTGTAAGATTCAATCTCATGTACACATTGTTCAATACTGATTATTATAGGTGCAATGTGAGAATTGTCAAGATAGACAACACTTACAGTGCTACGGATATCTCGAAACTGATGTGATAGATACCCATATATGCTACAAATGTCTTTTGGTTTCTGAACCAGATCTGAAAAAAGAAATGCAACGGCTATGCTTATTGAGACAAGTAGCATGGGTTGCATGCATGGAGAGGTATCCTCTCAAGGAAGCCGATTTGGCGGAACGCATAGGTGAGCTGCAATAACTGGGCAAGCATGGTGTCGAGATACTTACCATCATCCAGGTTGCAAGGTGAAAGATGTTGGTCCATTGAGTCAGAGACTAGTCAAGGACAATTACTTGCGGAAAATCAGCAGACCGCAGAACAAGAAGCATAAAGACTACAACAGGCGGTCTGAGATACCACCCTATGAGTTCATAACGGAGGAGAGGGAACGGCTGCTCAAAGAATATCTTAACCCGACCTATAAGATCGAGGCATATGTGAGTATTCACCATTGAATCCTTTGAGCCCACCCTATTAGGACTTCAAACTAACCAGTCACCCCTCCCCCAGCTCCACGAACACCCCCAGACCTCAGCCGAGAAACCGCAACCCGAGCAGCCATCATCGCCAACGCTCCCGCTCCCCCGCACAACCTCAATTCGACCCGAATCCGTGCCTCTCGTGCCCAATGCACATCCACCAGCGACACCACACCCGACACGCTCAAAACTCATCAGCACAGGTCCCATCTACGGCATCTTCGACACCGACGATGACGATGATACCGCGACAGTGCATCCCGGCACAACGGTGGCGTCGAGCATGGGCTGTAGCACCGAGGGCAATTCGAGCCATATGGGGAGTCCTGGTCCGCGGCCTCCCCTAGGATTGAAGAGGAAGGCGGACGTTTTGGAGGGGAGCGCGAGGGCGCTGAAGAGGCCGAGCTGGGTTAATAGTCCGTTTATGTTGAAGAGGGTTGTAGAGTGAGTGTGTTGTGGGGATGGGGAGTTTATGGGGAGGGAGCTTATGAGAGGGCTGGGACTGGCTTTTTGTTTTGGTGGCTTTGTTAGGTTGCTGGGCTGAGGAGGTGCTTGGACGGAGTGCTTTGATGGGGCTTGCTTGAGTTTGGGACGTGGTTGCTATGTAGGTGGAGCGTATATGCTGGGATTGATATTTTGCTGGGTGATGCTTAAATGGGAACGGTGCAAAAAAAGGGGGTGGCGATATAATTACACATGTAACTCAGCTTTTGGAGATAGATACTCCATATTGGCTTAATATAACAACAATTCTGTCAACCTTTTCTACCAACCCGAAATGTACATTCCCTCCTCTGTCTTTGTGTACCTTCTGTATTGGCCCTAGTTAGTAGTAGATGTAGTGGATAGCACGCAAACAATATAAACATCAGAGCCCAGAGCACTATGCGGCGCCATCCAAGAGACCTAGAAAACGACACTTAGATGGTACTGAATTGGAGATTAATGGGCCTATTTCAACGATCGAGGCGCTGATGGACTGTCCATGGAGCCCTGGACCTGTGAGTGTGTAGGGGAAGCGGGGTGCGCGGTGAGAAAGGGGGCGGCGGTGAGAGTGGTATGGCGACGGGCGGTGGTGACAGTGAGAAAATGGCATGGTGGTGAGGGAGGCGCGGTAACAGAATAGATAGGATGGGTTGTCGGCCCTCGCACGGGTACTGAGGATATGCACAATTGTCCACCTTTGAGTGTGCGCCCGGTGTCGTTGCGACGGATTTGCAGCGGATATCTTTCACGGTTTGGGCTGCTGGCGGTTTTTATAGTACTGTGGTTCCATTATGCCCACGGAGTGCTGCACTGTCTGTTCTGAGGTAGGGGGTAAGGAGAATCATCATTTCATAACTTCTGGGTATATATCCTATTCCGACAAGAATACCCTGTGTACTGTGCGCACATACAACAATGTCGTCCAAGTCGTACATCAGCGTTAGAAACCAAGAGCAGCGTACTTTCCTGCCTCCTCGGGACGGGACCGGACAAGCCGCTGAATAGCCCTCGCTCGTCTCGCTTTCTCCCGTTCCTCCATCGCTTTCTTCTCTTTCTCGCTACGCGCCTTAATTATCGCGGTATCTTCTTCCGCCTTAGCTTCCGCTATAGCTTCCGCCTTCTCCTTCTCCACCCTACTCCTCTTCTCCTTCCCACCCCCATCACCCTCCTTCTCCCTCTTCGCCCTCCTCTCCCTCCTCCTCTTCCTCCTCTCCTCCTCCTCAACCCTCCACTTCTCCCCCTCAGCCTCCTCCCTACACCTCCTCTCCTCCTCTCCCGTCACCACCCACGGAACCCTCAACACCTCCTCCCTAAACCTCACTCCCTCCCTCCACGCACCCACCTCTGCCCTCGTATCCCCCAACACAGCAATTGCTTTCATAGCCACCTGTCTCACGCCACGAAACTCCCTAATCCCTCCCTTCACCTTGACCACCTTCCCGACATCCACAGCTCTCAGTTTCGGACCATCAGGAGACACCATCGCATCGTCTGCTGTGCGCTCAGTGGGCACCGCGATGGCAGCTACTGTGGCAGTGGCCTCGGGCCGGGGAGGTGCGAGACACGTTGCCTCGATTGTGGCGCCGCTGCCGTCGTCGATGGTGATGCAGACGCGGTTGTAGAATTCGTCCATCGCGACGATAATCCCGGTGAGACGCACCCATTTTATGGGGTGGTTGAGGTGGAAGTAAATCCCCTGCCCTGCGTCATGTCAGCCTTCCATCCACGCACTTGCCCGACTTGCTCTTCCCCGCAATCCAGGGTCGCCCAGTGAGCCCTGACGCGGATCGCGAAGCCTGGTCTTTTTACGGCTAAGATTATATGGGGGGACGAACCTTCATACTCCGCCACCTCCCGCAGCGCATACACGTCCACGGCGCGCAGTGGGCACCAGCGCCCCAGCGTCGGGCTCAGCCCATGGCAGTGGCTCGGGTACAGCGCGGGCGGGGTCGTCATCGGTTGCGTCAGAGCTCATCGTCGGTGGGCGTGTCACGGCTTTGCGGGCTGAGTGCTCATGGTCCGTTTGTACCCTGGTGGACTGCGGCGCGTTGATGTTGCGTTGTACGTGTCTGAGTGATTGATGTTGGACGTCGGGGTCGTGGGAAGCGCGTAAGCGACGCGATATCACGTGTTGAATTTGGGCTGGGCTTGGATTTCGAGCGTACTCATGAGGGGGTGGAAGATAGAAAACGAGGAGCAGTTTGGGAGTCTGTTATAAAAAGAGTGGCATTTTGGGGATGCTACTGTAATATCAATGGGCTACATTTTGTCCTGTTGGTAATTATGTTGTAAGTTTTATCTTTTACCTAGTTATCTAACATTTGATGCCAAACAAATACATATCTATATTTCACAATACTAATTCCCCAGTTGATACAGCTCGCACAGCAGCTCTGTAGTACATCCAAGCCCCTATACATATCTTACATCAACCACCAACTCCCCAGACACTACGCCCTCAGCTTCGCCTCGGCTTCTTCGAATAACTCAAGTTCACTCTCGCTGACGTTGCGGACTTGTGTACCATCGCCCGCTTATCCCACACGCCGCTCTTTCCCTCGACCACACTGATGATCTCATCCGCAAAGCGTTGCGCAAACATCGTCGGCCCGCTACCACGGCTCTTCTTCTTCAGTACCGTATCCAGGACCCACATGATGGCTGTGCGCCGGCGCTGGCGTAGGCTCAGGGGAACAGGAATTGGCAGTGACATACCACCTCCTGCAGCACCCTTCTGTTGGCGGATGCGCATGAGAGGTGCGATGGAATCGATGGCGACGGTGAGGTAGTTGATTGGGTTTAGAGGTAGTTCGATTGGGGGAGGGGAGCCCGGAACGAGGGGGCGAGTGTGAGACGGTATTGGTGGAGGCGCAGTGCGGAGCTGGTTGAGAATATAGGACATATGCTAGGAAAAGAGACGGGCGTTAGCTGCGGCATTCTGGTAAAATTCGGGATGATGGAGGCGGAGGACTCACTCTTTGAGCACGGCTTAGCTTGCCATGCTGCATGATGAGGTTTGTGACCTGAGAGACGATCGGATCGTAGCGCTCCTTGCGATTCGAAAATGGCTTCAACGGCATATCCGGCAGCGGGAACTTATGGCCCACCATCTCTGGCGTTACATCACTCGCGTGCCCTCCCTTGGCAATCGCATCCATCTGTCCCAGCGCCAGCAAGTTATCGAAAGTTGTGGCTCCTTCTTCGCCAGCGGCCTCTGCGCTCTTCTTTGCATCTGTAGGCTTCTCCTTCATCACTTCCGGTGCCTTCTCCGCCAGCTCAGGGTCTCGCTTTAAGATCTGCTTCAGTTAGTTCTCCGCCCTGGTCATGCGGGTTTGGTATGCTCATACCTCCTGCACCGGCGTCCCTTGTTCCAGCTCTGGTGAGGACTTCCCGGTAGTCTTGCCGACCTGTGCAGCCTCCTCGCTCGCATTCGGCAGGGCATCTGAGGATGTCGGGTTCGAGCTCGGTTTGGGGGCTTTCGAGTCTGCGAAGGCGCGAACGGGGTATGTGCGGAGGGTGATGGGAGTGTGGCGGGCAATTGATGGCTGAGGAGCCGGCAGAATGGCCAGGCACCTTGAGGCAGTCCGTAGAGATATGCGTGGCGGCATCGCGGGCTGTGTTGTGGAATTGTCGATACTTCTTGCAGCTCAAAATTATTCGGAATCTTGGTTGGAGGCTTTGAAGCCTAGTATTTCAGGCAGTACTTTATTTGAGCCTCGCATCTGGTGGAGACGGTCAAGGTGTGAAGACGGTCCGTGCACAGCAATTATCGTAATTGTAATTTTGAACGAACCCTCTCTGTTCCGTTCAGTTTCCTTTTTTTCCCCATAGTAAGCTCCGATAAAGTCCAAATATGATAATTGCAGTTTGTAATAACTAAGACGATTCATTTGTGGGAATACTCACTGTGAACGTCCACTACTGACTGCGATCTACGGAGTATTTCAACGCCCCAATTGGCTAACGGCCAGCCACAGGTCCCCGTCTTCGGACTTTGGGCCACACGAGCACTCCTCTCAAATGCATCGTCAGCCATCACTTTCGTTTTTAAGGCACTAGGGCACACATCTATTTCCAGATTCAGAATAACGTGACGGTCGACGGCAGCGTGTTGACTCGTAAGTGTGATGTGTGATGTGCTGGAATTTTCGCGTCACCTCGCATGCCATGCGCCCTGAGAATTCTGCAGCGACATGCGGAGATGGAGATTTTTGGCCCCCATGCCCCCCCACGGTACCACCGCATACTGCACCAATATAGCGTCGAGAAAGGCAAGGAACAGAGAAAAGACGGTACATTTGCGCCCTCGGAAACAAGGTAGAACAGACTGTATTATTCAAAGAGTATCATCATAGTGCTGCTTTTTGAAGTGCTTTTCCAAAGCCCTCGTACAGTACACGTCCGTTTTTTTTTGAAGCGAAACGGTCGAAATCCAAAATCAATCCCTAATCCTGCTCATACATTTTCTCCTGGACGCCCCAATTATCCTTCTTGCGCCGGACTACGTCCCAATATCCATCCCGATGAGCATCCCAAATCTAAGCCAAGTCGTTTCATATCATATCATACAGGTGCTGCTGGAAGCAAGTGTTCGCCTCGCTCCAAGAAATCGCTGGCGCACAGATGATGTGAGAGCACAAATTTCTACCATCCGTGCCGGACCTGTGTTGGCGACGTTGGGCTGGAGTTGCCAAGGGCCTTGAGAGCCACTTCTGCAGCGTCTTCTTTGGCGTTGTTGAGGTATTGGCCGTCGTACCAATATCGGGCGGCAATGCTTTGACCGGACACCGTGACGGTGCTAGACCAGGCAGTTCGGCCTCCTTGTGACAAACGTCAGCTTGGCTTTTTTTTAAGGAAACTGAATTTTGAGCTTTCATACCTCGTCTGTCGGAGACAATGCTGAAAACTGGTGGATTGATTTGCGCCGTGCGGCATCTCTCTGAGAGATATTAGAATCAATGCTCAGCGGCACCAATAAGCTGTGTGCTGTGACCCACCTTGAAGCTTGTCTTGCCAGGTGCTTGTTGCGGAGCTGGGGCTTGAATAAGACATGTTGAATGTATCTAGTTATATACCTGGATATATGGTTGGAATTGGGCGAGTGGTTGGTGAGTAAAGAGGGTAATTGTTGGAAAGTTTTAGCTTGGAAGAAAAGTTGATGAAGCTGTTGAGCACCCCGAATCTTTATACTTATTCTCCATTGTGACGAATAATTTGGTGCTACCATGAAACAGCTCATGGGTAGCTTGATGTAGGACTATGCTGGCACTCATGAGGCCAACGCGAACGTGCAGGCGGATATGCAACCTAACCAGGACTCGGCACCGTGCATCCCACAGAACAAATTCCGGTCGTATGATCCGATGGTAAGTATGGCTCGCCCCGAGAAAGCATCTAAATTTGGCCAAGCGCTGCAAGGTGGTCCAAGGGGGCCGACGAGGGGTGAGTTTCAATAGCTTCATATCGAAAGTTGTACAAATGCAATGAGGGCGAACAAAAGCAATTTGGGGGCTCGGCATAAAAAATGATAAGTGCCAACACAGCAGAAACATCTATTTGGGGGTAAATACCTATGGGCTAGGACCAATCCGTATGTATATCTAAGAGCGGATGGGTAATGACCAACGTGTGTGTGTGATTAGGTTGAAATGAGTTGGAACGATGGCCGAGGTAACCGTGAGCACGCATCTGGCGCAGTTGGGTTCTGGAAGGACAGCACCCCTCCTGATGCCTTATCTCATTAACGTGACCGTAATCGTGGGAATTTCTGAGTAGATCCGCTCAGAGGCGCGGTATACACTGGGGGCTAGCCATTGGGCCGATTTCGACATGGCCACCAACGGTGGGAATGGCGCTGGCCAAAGCTTACCTGCATAACGCCCTTGCAGCCTCATCCGTAAACTGGAGAGAGCTGACCTTCTGGTAATGCTGTCGTTTGGATAAATATTTTGTTAAACCGAAACACGATATGATCTGGCGCCTGTTGAAAGGCGGAGGCGGATGCAGCAAGGATGGGGCTGGCTGCGTGAATGCGTACCCGTTTGTCCCCTGTAACTTTTACCCTGTCCCAGGCAGTAGCCACCAATGGATGGAATTTGCCTTGCCCAAGCAAAGAAAAATTACTGATATGAGCAAAACCATTTTTTTGAGAAATTCGGTTCTTATGGTACTGAGAAATGTGCATAAAAGTTGACAGTGAGACATCAAAGGAGTCTCAACAGTCTCAACCCCCCTTATCTGATCACGATAATTCCAAGGATGGAATACGACAGGCATCTAGGAAAACGTTAGAAGCAAGTCATTTCTTTCCATGCTGTGTCGTACCTATCTCCTGGTTGGGTATGCGTGGTTGGGAGTACAAATCACAGGGCATGGACTGCTACAAACAGTTTCCTTCTGAAAGGAGTTTATATCTTGTCCGACAAACAATCTATCGCCGCCACATTGGTACCATCCTCGTGGCGCTTTTGGTACATGACGAGTCACTTGCCCAACCGATCTCAGCATGGATCTTGCAGATCGTAAGGCTGCTAGGTGCTGAGGGAAGAGTAGCTGCGGGAGCTTCTGTGGAGGTATGCGAGGTACGAGGACTGGTTTAGAGAAGTGTCCCTTTCACCTGATATATGTGGAAAGCCGGCGGCGAAGTATACAGTGTCAGATCTCGTTAAGATAAAAAATTATGTAAAAATACAGGACTCCTGGAACACAGCTCCACCTGTCGGAGTAGCTTGCCGTCGGACTGATGCATTGCACGGCGAGATCGTGATCACAGCCGCCATCGTCAAGGCGGCAACATACATGTCGGCGGGGTACATAGCATATGAAGCCTTTGAAAGTCCTATTCCAAATGCACCACATTTTTTGGCTTGGTAGAGCGATGTCAACGCCCTGAACCTTGCACACCGGTCGGCGATCTAATGCAAGCCCAGAACTCGCCATCTACTTTGGGATAAAAGACCCTGGACTTACTCGTAAAGTAGCAATGCCCAAGGTAATGTGTGCATCGCTTTCAACCTCGCCCTGCTCTATCTCGGCGTCATTGCAATTACAACGCAACCCAGGAAGGTTTGGGCGGCTTGTGAGTTTTGGTCAGATAGCCCTTGGTTGTTGGTTGGTTGTTGTTGATCGTGGAACGGGCCATGTTCAAAAGGGGTAGATAATCTGAGGCCAGTAGGAGATGACCCATCGGCCGCGCAAATATGATATGCGTGACGGCTGCTGTGTTGCCTGAGACAATTTGATGGGTTCGTGGCAGGTAATTGATTCGACAGGTTAGTACGCGTGACAATAAATACAACTCGTACAGTACAAATTTTGAAAAGGGACTGTGCAAAATAATTACTTGGAGGGCAGGAGGGCCTGGAGACCTTGTTATTTTTTAATATATTCACAGAAAATGCAAATATAATAAGCAGTTTTGGCCATTTAGTGTTATAATTATCATATCGTGGCCATTTAGTGAGCTAGTTACCCATAAATTGAGCCGAAGAGAGTAATTTTATCAACTTTAATCGTATAAATTATATCAATTCCCAGCGATTAATAGCCCCTCCTTAGGTCTTGGGCTGCACGCGCGAGTCGTGACATAAGGCTTCGGGCTCCATGTCCACTCCCACCCAGTGGCGCCCCCCGCGCCCGCGTGCTCCCCCCAGCATTCCTCGCAACCCAGCGACTCCCAAGCCTCGTCACTGAGACGCGGCCCGCACCGAGGTGGCACATCGTAATCACGAAGGGACCCCGAGATTGCGCAACACAGTGACTGACCAGATGCGTCGCGAGTTCGGCCTTACACCCGCTAGATCGAGCGCGATGCTGCGTTATGCATGTGTTGTCGTATGCAGCTATGCCCAGCGTAGCGCCTTGTCCGGTCTGCGCGCCCTGAGTGGCTGGGCGCACGGAGAAAGGTAACCGCAGCACCCGCCGCAAGGGTCCGCCGATTGAGACACGTTGAGCTCAGGGGCAGATGGTGTGGGAGGGAGGGGTTGGGGTTATGGATAAAGCCGATGGGAGGGTGTCGTTGGGGGCTCTTGGGGGTCACTTTTCCGGAGGTGGCAGATGTTGCCTGGGGAGTAATTGCGTCGGCGACAATATTGGATTGCCAACGACGGCTTTCCGCAAACAGAGAAGCTGACGATGAGATGAATTTCGCAAAGCTTCACCATCGCCCTTGTCCGACTTTAGGCGTGCTTGCCTAGCCACGTTTTTCTTGATGGAGCGGCCTAGAATTGTGAGAGCTGAGAAGCTAGTTCTAAGACTTTGAATTGGGCTGTCCATATGGCGACTGCGGTAGCGCAACCCGCTATCTCGACCCTTACTTCTAGATTGCGACCAACCGATCGTTTTCGTGCACTGAGAACACGGCGCTCAGACCATTCTGATTAAGCGCCATCTCACGGCACGTGAGACATGTTGACTTGTCGAGGCAGCAGTAGTTCGATAAGGGAGCAGAAATGCATGTGAGAAGCTGCTTCATGGGCGTCTGGAAACCATCTTGGTTCAATCACCATCCACATGGCAATTGTAACTGTTTTCAAGGGCGAACATACGATGAAATTCCACGATTTCACGAGGGATACTATCATCTTGCCCACTCCTTTGGGTCATTTACCCACCCCTTTATTATTTACCAAGTGATAGTCTCACTCCTAGAATGTTGAGTATCAGTCATGGGGCCACATGTCTCATATTTTCCAATTACACTTATATTGAGCAACCCCAGGTGTTGCCCCTGGGTATAACTACGCAGTTATGCTAAAAGCGCAGTGAAGTTGCGGAGGAGTTGTTAGGTGGGAAATAGTTCAGGATGGAACGACTGCGAGTAGTGAGCGCAAATAGATGAAGGAATGCCATGGAAAAGAGTGCATTCTATGGTCAAAGATGGCTGGATATTCATCATTCTGCGTCTGAATAAATTCAACAAGCGGATCATCCTGATCAAGTTCAATGGACTTTGGGTCTACTTAAGAAATGTAACATCATTAACAGTGGAGTCATTTGTATATTTTAGATACGATAACCTGCGGCCTTGGCCGTATGTATGCTACGGCGTGCATAATCGCCAGTACAATACCTTCAAGTGCCTAGGTCAGCCCCTTTAAGTCTGCTTTGGAAAACTTGTCTGTCGGTATCTCCACGGGAGTTTCGCGTCTAAGAAGAAAGGTCTCCAGTGGTGGATGCGAGTCGGTCACTTGGTCGTGCGGTGAGACGCCCCTGACAACATCATTATTCCCAAAAATAACACTTCCGTCGTCGACATTGTCTAATATCATACACTACCGTCCGTTGGCTTCATCTGACAGCCATGTTCGCCTTTGGATTATGTTGCCACGAATTCAACATCTGTAGAGTATGCCTACGGAGAATCCGTTGTGGCCATAATTAATTGCTACTAGGCATCCGCATCGCCTCGGCATAGCCCTATGCTGCTGCATGCATTGGCGGCGTGAGACCGGCGTTGTCATCTTTCTCGTTAACTTCCATAGCGTCCCGCCGTAACACCAGCGCAACCGCTTCATTATACCCATTATAATTATTCCCCACATCCACTCCCATATCTAAAGCGGACATTCCCAGATTGCACCGAGCGTTCAAGTCAACGCCGTCGCACATCATAAGCTTCTGTATCACCTCAACATGGCCCTGCACTGCCGCGTCCATCAGCGGCGTTTGTCCACGGTCATTCCGTGAGTTGACATTTACACCTCTCCACCCTAACAACAGCGCAACTGCGTCAACATGCCCCCCCTCTGCTGCAGCAGCTAGAGCTGACATTCCTTCCTTGCACTCAGCGTTCACATCAACGTCGTCGCACATCATAAGCGTCCGGATCACCTCAACGTGGCCCTTATCTGCTGCACCCATCAGCGGCGTGTGTCCACGGTCATTCCGCGAGTTGACATTTATACCACTCCGCCCTAACAACAGCGCAACTGCGCCAACATTCCCCTCCTCTGCTGCAGCAGCTAGAGCTGACATTCCTGTGATGCTCTGTAGATTTACATCCACATCGTCGCGCCCTAAGAGCAGTCTCATTATCTCAGCGTGGTCATTCTCTGCCGCGTGCATTAGTGGTGTGCGACCGCGGACATTCTGCACGTTGACATCTACACCACTCTGCCCCAACAACAGCGCAACTGCGTCAACATACCCCTCCTCTACCGCAGTAGCTAGAGCTGACATCCCTAGCATGCTCTGCGCGTTCACATCCACGCCGTCGCGCTCTAAGAGAAGTTCCATTATCTCAGTGTGGTCATTCTCCGCTGCGTGCATTAGTGGCGTGCGACCGCGGTCATCCTGCACGTTGACATTTATCCCACTCTGCCCTAACAACAGCGCAACTGCGTCAACATCCCCCTCCTCTGCAGCAGCAGCAAGAGCTGACATTCCTAGCATGCTCCGCGCGTTCACATCCACATCGTCGCACTCCAAGAGCACCCTCATCATCTCGATGTGGCCATTCTCCGCCGCTACACGTAGGTCCGACCTACCATAGTAGCCGCCAGTCTTGACTCTCACTTCATCCCGCTGCAGGAATAGCCGCGCCACCTCAATAAACCCATTCTGCACTGCCAACGATAGTGGGGACCGGCCACGCCCATCAGCATTCACGTCCGTGCGCTTCAGGAGCATCTCCACGACATGCAGATGCCCATCTTGCGCCGCATAGGCCAGCGGCGTTAACCCCTGCAAGTTCCTCATGTCGACATCAATGGGCCCGCGCGAAAGGAACAGCTCGACGATGGCGACGTGCCCGCGCCCCGCCGCAGCTGAGAGCGCCGTGAGATCGTACTCGATTTCCACGTCAGCGCGCATGTCGGGTCGTCGCTGCAGCAGCATTTCCGCCACCGCTACATGCCCCTGGGACGCGGCGAGCATGACTGGCATGTGGTAGAAGCGTTTGTAGCGGCTGTGGCGGTTGGCAGCGACGTCGGCGACGTCGGGACGCGCGAGGAGCAGCGAAACGATGCTGGTGTGGCCCTCGAACGCGGCGAGCGAGAGGGGCGTGCGCTTGTTGTAATCGGCGTGATCGGCATTAGTGTCGGGGCGGGCGAGGAGGAGCTCGACTGCTGCAAGGTGCCCGCCGGCAGCGGCGTAGGAGAGCGGCGTGCGGCCGTGGTAGTGGCGTGAGGGTATGCTGTTGTAGAAAGGGTCGCGGAGATTGTGCAATGATAATTGGGGGATGTGGGGTAAATCCAAGTCAGCGTGGATGTTCGGGTCGGTGGCGGGGTTAGCGAGGAGGACTGCCAGAGCCTCGGCGTCCCCATCTTGGGCGAGGAGGTGTAGGAGTGTCTCCCCGCTCTCACCCACGGCATGAGAGTGTGCGGAAGAAACAAATGGGACTACTTGGGGGACGCTGCGGATGAGGGACAGGAGACCATCGGGGGGTAAGTAGTCTAGGACTCGGTGAATGATATCAACAGGGAGATCGGAAAAAGTTGCTAGTTTGTTCATGGTTGTGTTCCCGAATTTGAATCTTGCCTTGTAGTAGGGGTATCTTGGATTAAATAAAGAGTCAAACTGCGATAAATCTTGGCCAGGGATAGTCAGCCTTAACCGTTGACATGGAGGCAACAGGAGAGGAGCGCAACAAGTCCCGTAGCAAGAATGTAGCAATAATATATCCAGTAACACTTCAAAACAAATAGTTATGAGGGTAGTGACAAATATTTATTTTTATATAAACAAACTTGGGTAAGCACATATATTTGGCCTCGATACAAGACAATTTGCTTACTCTGACGATTAATTACAAGGCAGATATGTAGGAAGAGTTAGGCCCTAACTTCGGCGATGGGTCAAGGTAACCCCTAACGCGCGACTAGGGGGATTCCAACACGTGATTATACGTCACGTGAGTACATAATCTGTTTTCGAAATGGAAACGAGAAGGAACAGACAAAGAGGGACACCCTTCCTCCCTTCCTTCCTTTACCTTCATTTAGACTAGGAAAGCCCCACGCTACGGTTTTGCTGATCCCCGACGCTATGGATCTTTTGATAGTCGAATAATGATTGCGGCCTATTCTGGTAGTATATATTCACTGTCCAGTGAGTTAACGCGGTGTAGTGGTCGTTTCTGAGGCTAACGCTCTAGATAGGCACCCGATGATACAGAGAGACTGTCGTGCCTCTGAACTATGGCCGGGGATGTTCGCCTGAATCTGTCTGTATACATCTATGCTGTCACTAAGCCAATCATCAAATGCCGATATTAAAAGCGCCTCAATAAGAATTCTGAGTGTGCCAACTTCTGCCCCCGATTTAGCCTGCAGGCGATTAGCCAGGCGCATTGAGGGCTGACGCCTGACTGCTGACTATGACCATGTGACATGGTAATAGGAAACAGGCAGTCTCTGCCTCAAGGCCATGTGCTCACTATTCCAGGAAAGATAGTAGTCTAACCATGGGTGAGTTAATTTGTGGCATATTATGTACTATACTTTCCCGCGTTGAATGCCGCCGACTGACCAAGAAGTTGAATTGTTCCGTTAGTTTGGTGCTCTCGAGCATCAAGTCGGGTTAATGGGTACAGTATAGCTGTATCTTCAGTTGGTCCGGACAGACTCAAAGTATTTGGCTTTGAACCTGAGAGGCGTAGGTAGATAAGTTGCCGGCAAGTCATCAGACGAAGAGCCTGGAACTTTAAAGAACACCATTTCTCGACGACTGTTAGATTAAATAGGACAGTTTATCCACCTCAATTCCTTGGGTCACACGACAACGCGCCGGACGAATCTTCTCCAAGGTCATATCTGTCATTGCGGTCTCTCCATAGGAGCACAGATGACAGCTGTTGCGAAGCCACGGAAGTTTCAACAACAACCACTCTATCGAACGCAATGGAGTTGCAATGGTCAAGGAGCCCCCTGAAAACCCGGGGCTACTTAGAGATGATATACAAAATGGTGGCTACATACATACTTTGCATGATTGCAGTGTACATTGGATGCAAGGATTCCCCAGAGATTCTGATGAACCAATTGGGAGGGTAATATCTCTGGAGATCAACGATACTGACGGCCCGGACGGCCTAATGTCTAGGACAAGGGCCGAAGTAAAGTTGCAATATACAACGTCTGGTCTGTCTGTTTCGAGGCTTCCCTAAATGGCGGCTTGTTGTCCTCATGGCACCCAGGGGCCCCATGTACACGCGTCGGGGCCAGCAGGGACGGCACTTTGGTATCGCGCTTCGCATGTTACCCGAAGGCTAACGCAGTAGAGCAAGACGGGCCATTGACTAAGTCGTCGAATTGAACTGCAGAGATGAAGGCGAAGATCGCTTCTAACCCGCCAGTATCTTGTCAAGACTAGTCAATGGGCGCTTCGTCCCCCTCCGAATAAAAGCGCCGTTATTCCTAAACATATATTGCTAGTTATCGCCGACGAAGGGCGGCCCGACGCTAATGTTGAAGCTTAGTCCCATCTGCCGGTGAGACTTAAAACGGCCATGCACCGCCCGGACCGATTCGGGCTTTGTAATTTCAGTTGACATGCTAATTGGCAGTCGATGTGGGATTTGCATCTCCCCGCCATATCCCGGGGGGATATGACCATTTCTCCGGGGTACAGATGCAAGGGGCTGCCACACCTCGTAACACTCCGAGGCGGAGAGACAAGGGTGTGCCATACCTTGTAAGATCCCGGGGTGAAGAAGAGAAGAGACCGCTACAAGGCAAAGACGCATGGACGAAAACAATTGCTGGCACGCTTAGCACGAGCAAATCTCGCTGCTTCCATCACGAGCCAAAGTAGTATACGGACTGGAAGCTTGGAAGAGCGAACGCCATCGGCGGTAAAAGGGTGGGATGTATGGGCAAGGATGAGGAAAAATACGCCAAGGCGGGCTGCTTTACGTCGGGAAGGAGCAGCCGACATAAAGCAGCGGCATCGTACAGTAATTGAGCAAAGCGTCACGCACGGCACTTGCATGGACGACACACGACCAGCACCAGCCAATTTGAGTGCCATGAATATTTCCAGTTACGGACTCTGTGGATCTGATGGAGCTGACTAGAGAATTTATAAGCCTTGATTTACCCCGTTTTTAAAGTTATCTGATGATCAGATAGTGCTAGCGCTCCGCATTACGAGTTGGACCGATAGATCCACCGCCATCTCCCCGCTGGATCTTATCGGGGCGACATACTTCCGAGCTGGATCTTATCGGTACGACTCGTACTAATCTGATCCTCATTCGTCAGGAACAGGCCGAAGTTCCAGAAGAGTTATTAAGGCTCCACTCGAGCAACTACCTGCCAAGTGAAGCTTGCTTTGAGAGAATGAGGTCCGATCTGATCGATCATGAGAATCCCTTAGGGTTGAAAAAAAAAACCTCAACTCTACCTACACTGTTGGGTTGGACCGTGGGCTCACAAAGCAATTTGAAATCACACACGACACACGATTTACACTGCCTTCTACCCTTATCCCTGGCCCTTCATTTGGGGTGATTAAAATGGAGTTCGCATTGGCGCCCTTCATCCGACGGATGCATGTTACGTCAAGCGGATCTCGATCTTTAACCGGATCACCATGAGCCCACTCGCTGACACAACAGTCGAAATACCGCAGCAGCAGATCGGAAAAATCATGTAAGGGATAGGGGAGGGGCCGTATGGTCTTCACAAATATGCATCATGTCACCGTGGGTACCACGTTTTCGTTTCCTTTCCCGACGGGGTGCTCCTTCGATTGTTCTACACCCCCTTCTTATTCTTGAGAACTTCTCCGAAACATACCACGTTTTTGGCTTCTATTCTCAGCAAGTGCTCCTACAATAGCCCTACATTTCTTTTTCCCTTTATAACTATCCAGAAAGCGACCACAATGGTAGCCTCAGCGAGTAAAGCGAAGGCGCTACGCCAGGCTTTGAATGAGAAAACTGCCAAGTCATTTGGGATTGCAATTGGATCTTTCATCGCCCTCTTTATACTCTGCCACTGGACACAACACTTCTTCCATCGGTATAGTAACGGACATCGAAGCCCAGTTACGACCGCTGTGATAAGGCTGTCTAGGTATGCGGCTAGTGTGTCCTCTGGATCTGATGTTTGCTTATAACTATTTAGGAGAACCAGATCTTTCCTTTCGAAGAGGGTTTTCAAACAGATATCGCTTGCACGTCTTCTACTCTACACCTTGTTCTGGGGAATCAACATCATCTTGTCATGCACAAATGTAGACTTGACCAAACTCGTCAATGTAAGAAACCTTCGATCCATTATTTTAAGCGCTCACCTGCTTACCAAGTGAAGGTTGCAAAACACCAAGGCTGGTATTTATACCCTCTGATATCCCCTTTGCCAATCAGCTAGGTTAAATGTCTTTTATACGGTGTTAATACTGACATATCAAAGGGTTGCGCTATGCAATCTAGCCTTCGTTATTTTTCTCAGTTTAAAAAACACGCCTTTAGCAATTCTCTCCGCCAGTTCCTACGAGACCTTGATGCCACTCCATAAGGCGGCAGGATATACATGTATAGTTGCATCCTTGGTCCACGCCATCGTCTATCTGAAAGCTTGGGCACAATCCGACACTCTTCATGCAATGCTAGAGCCCGAACAGATCGCAGGCATAATGGCTGGCATTGCATTGCTTCTCATTGGTGTTTCGACCTTGCCATATATTCGCCGCCAACGCTATGAGCGTATGTTAAGACACTCGACTTCTGCTGGGCCCTGCCTGACTAATTGGTTGTATAGTATTCTATGTTATACATGTCATACTGTCGGCCTTCATTTTAATAGTCATCGGATTGCACCGGCCAGACTTCGGCGGGCGTGCCATTATAATCACACTATTTGCAGCTTCTTTATCATTCATGGACCGCGCCATTCGCTTTTTCAAATTCTCCTGCAACTTCATGGGGAACCATGCGGCGTTGACGGCGCTACCAAACGGTGCTACTCGAGTTACACTTCGCCAATCATCGAAGGCCACTCCCGGCTCGCATGCGTTCCTGTGGTTGCCTGCTATCCGTTTTGCGGAGACACACCCTTTCACACTTGTTTCCTCGGACCCCGCAGAGTTCGTCGTGAACTCTTGCGATGGATTCACGTCAGCATTGCACCAACATGCGAAAGATTTTCCCGGGAAGACTTTGAGATGCTCGCTCAACACAGGTTATGGGACACTACCTGACTTCAAGACCTACGACAGCGTCTTGCTCATTGCCGGTGGTAGTGGTGCAAGCTTTACCTTTGCAGTTGCCTTGGACCTATCCAGGAACCCGGGACCCTGTCCATCTAGTAGTATAACTTTTGTCTGGGTTGTCAGGGATCAAGGTAACACTTTTAGCCATCACTATACCCCGAAGACATTAACTGACAATGTCTAGCATCTCTCTCATGGTTCCATGCGGAGCTGTGTGAACTTCGTCTCG
Organism: Pseudogymnoascus sp. VKM F-4520 (FW-2644); assembly: GCA_000750995.1. Lineage (NCBI taxonomy): Eukaryota > Fungi > Ascomycota > Leotiomycetes > Thelebolales > Thelebolaceae > Pseudogymnoascus > Pseudogymnoascus sp. VKM F-4520 (FW-2644). The sequence continues at coordinate 17,183 of JPKE01002332.1, read as the reverse complement.
ACCCCCGTATTGAGATTATCATACATGTAACCAACAACGTCGAATCCTCTACCGTGGTTTCCTTGTCGGGATACCCAGAGAAGAACAGTCCTATAACAACAGAAGAGTCTAGCCAGACTTCACTCGCCATTACGACACTTAGTGATATGGAAAAGGCCTTTGAGCCCGAGCAAACGTCCATATCAGAGAAGCCTATCGACCTGGAGAAAGCTCCTGCTTATGATCATGTAGAGGCAGCCGACAGCGACATCGAAACACTCCCTGGGCGGCCAAGTATTCCTGCGCTGATGGAAAGTCTCGTCGACAATGGAGATTCCATGAAGAGAGTTATTGTCGGCGCCTGTGGACCTGAGGGGCTGCTGGAGGCGGTGAAGAGCACCGAATCACGATGCATACGGCCGGACGGCCCATCTTTCACTTTGCATACCGAGGTAGGCTGATAGGCTGACTGTTTTGCTCTTTTTGCTTTTCGATTCACTAACATGGGAATAGGGGTTTGGATGGTAGACACATTTATGATTTCCTCTACATGTCTTTTTATGAACTTTGACTGATGAGTGACGGAAGAAGGAGACTGGGAATATACAATTTAGAAAGGCGATTTAAGGTCACAGGGAGGACAAAGGTGGCAAGTATGCTGATGCTGCCTTTTGTATGGGAGGTTTTGCATGGGAGGTTTTGCATGGGAGCTGATTTTTGTTTACAATCACGACAGCATTTGAAATTCACTATTTATGATTGAATACCTATGAGACGAAAGTATCATATATTATGTATTATGTACTTATGCCTGAGTGGAATTGAGAGCTTCTATCCTCGGACAATCGTGATTAGTTATCGAAGCCGAAACGGCTGGTGGTAACGTGACCTCATGCTAAACCCCGCCTACTCGGCGCTTGGCGCCATAGCCTTAGCCAGAACCTGAATTTAGTACAAGGTACACGTTTTTGTGCCTCGGCATATCCATCATTTTGTGGGGGGGTCTGGAAGAAAGCGACGCAGCTGACACAGCCGAGAGGATCTTGACAACCGATGGGATTTCCTCAATAACCATTCTGATCCTGTACATTTAAGACGTGGAGTAACGGATACCTGGACGTTCTCTCATTGACACTTATTGGATTTCTTTGTTTTTGCACTGCTGAGGTTCCTAGACTTTACATCCTTCAACCAGACACAGAGACACATCGTCCCCAGCGACGAATAGACAGACATCATGCCTTTCGATACCAAGCTCACCCGTGCCCTGGGCATTAGAGGTATGTCCCCGTCGTCCCTGATCCCCTTGTCTCAATCCCCTCTGACAATCTGTCTCCAGTCCCCGTTGTCCAAGGTGGCATGCAATGGGTTGGTTACGCTGAGATGGCGGCCGCCGTCTCCAACGCCGGCGGTCTCGGCCTCCTCACAGCCCTCACGCAACCCACACCCGAAGACCTACGCAAGGAGATCCGCCGCTGCAAAACCATGACCAAATACCCCTTCGGCGTGAACATCACCCTCCTCCCCGCCATGGTTCCCCCGGACTACGGCGCGTACGCCCAGGTCGTCATCGACGAGGGCATCAAGATCGTCGAGACCGCCGGCAACAGCCCCGGCCCCGTCATCAAGCAGCTCAAGGCCGTCGGCACCCTCATCCTGCATAAGTGCACCACCATCCGCCACGCCGAGAGCGCCGTCAAGCTCGGCGTCGACTTCCTCTCCATCGACGGCTTCGAGTGCGCCGGCCACGTCGGCGAGAGCGATCTCACCAACTTCATCCTCCTGAGCCGCGCGCGCCAGACCCTCAAGGTCCCCTTCATCGCCTCCGGTGGATTCGCCGACGGCCACGGCTTGGCCGCTGCGCTCAGCTTGGGCGCTGAGGGTATCAACATGGGTACCCGCTTCATGAGCACCGTCGAGGCGCCCATTCACATCAACGTCAAGAACCAGATCGTCAAGTCGTCCGAGCACGACACCCAGCTCGTCCTGCGCAGGTGGAAGAACACCAGCCGGTTGTACAAGAATAAGGCGGCTGTTGAGGCCTTCAAGATTGAGTCGACCAGCACGACGGGCCAGTTCGAGGAGGTCGCGCCGTGGGTGTCGGGTAAGAGGGGAAGACAGGTGTTTATCAACGGTGATGTTGATTTCGGAGTAAGTTTTTCTGATATGATGTGTGAGGAGTGCATGTGCTAACTACGATGATTTAGGTGTGGACTGCTGGACAGGTGATTGGTCTTATTCACGATATCCCTACGTGCGAGGTTCTGCTGAGGAGGATTGAGAAGGAGGCGGAGGAGACGATCAACAGGGCATCGTCGCTGATTGTTGCCAGCCCCAAGTTGTAGAGGGTTTGTTTGTATCCATGGATGTTGCCATGCGTTTTGAGGCTTTGTATACGATAGAGATGATTTATTTACAGCCCATATAGAAGAGATTTACAGCGTATTTATTTGTGCATTGTTCATTGTGAAGTTCTCGTAGTCCTTGTAGTCTCTTGAAGCTGGAAACCTACTCCATATAGTAGTTCCTCCATACAGACCATGGACTGACTATTCTAACGACGTACAGACCCTGAAGTCAATTAACCCAATCCTCGATGCCGATCGAGAACAAAATACCCTTATCGCACCCTACTCGACCCCACCATGGATGGTCTGGCCTCCAAATCCTGCCCCACCATTGAGTTAGCATTTATAGTATTAAATCATAATCCCAGGCACCAGGCAGACGTGTAAAGTGAAAACCGCGTTTTGATACCGCGTTTCTGCAACAATAATAAATTCTCCGTCAAAAGTCGCGCCCTCACCGCGGCCTCATCGCGATCATCGCGCCCTCATCGGTGTTTCAAGTCATCCCTCGCCAATAGCGACTGATTGGCCCAGCCTTGCCCACCCGTCCCCAACTGGCCGCATCGCCAACGACCGGCCGTTCGCAGCGTGGAAAATACTGGCAATTGGGTCCCAGCCCCGCGAATTTATGAGTTGGGCTCAGTGTGAGTAGACGACTGGCCATTCACGGTCTTCGTGGGGAGAATAGTGAGGTGTCGCAAAGTATGGGCTTGGTGTTATCCTTGTACCTGTACCTTTTGGTAGGAGAAATGCAAAAGGGAGTGGCTGGGCTTTTTGTGATACTCGAGTACAGATACAATTCTGTGTGGTACAAGTTGTACTCTTATCTGCTTCACTACAACCTCACTTTCAACCATTCTATTCACTTACTACTTCTGTTTCTCTACGTCTATCTACCTTCTTTAATCTATTTACTGAAGGCAGGATTATATTCATACTGTCGCTCTCCTCTTCTTCCTTTTCCAAGATACCTCACAACTCTCCCAGCGAGCTGGTTGTTTTGTTATCGTGATACAGCGACAACCTCCCGACTCAAGTCAAGTCGCCCACGCCGTCGCAGTGACTGAGCAACACCAGGACGCAGAACACCACTGCGATGCTCTTTACGATAAACAACGACATCAAATTCTCTCTCATCGCAATCGACATCGCCCCCAGCACCGCCATCTGCCTCTCCGCCGTCCTCGCCGGCTACTACTACCTCCTCCACATCCGCGCGCACCCCCGCCCCGCAGCACCGATCGCACACTTCGACCTCCCCCCTGACGACCACGACAATGACCACCATATCCGAGATCGGCGACCTCTTCGACGACCATCCCTCCTTGGACGCCTCTCTGGCCGACTTCGAACCCGGAAGCAGCGAGGCCGCTCACAGCCCGCGCTTCCCGCCCCCCCCCTTCAACCGCAACAACAACTACAACCACCTCTTCCCCTCGCAGCACTCTGGTTTTCGCGAGCCCTCCGATTCGGAGGACGACCCGATCCGCCCGGACTCGTCGGGGGGTTACAGCCCGCCCGCGTGGCGCCGCACCGCGGGCGCAAGAAGCTCAGGCTTCTGGAATAGACGCGATAATATCCTTAATCGCGGCGGCGCGAGTAGGGAGGCTAGCCCTGAGACGTGGGAGAGTGCTGAGGAGGGAGATGCGACGCTCGCTGCCGCGGCGCGGGTACGCCTGCCGACTGGGAGCTTAAGTCCTGAGAAGCGGCGGAGTCCGAGCCCTGATGCGTTTATGGGAGGTGGAGATTTCGGGCGCGCGTTTGGGGGAGTGAAGAAGGAGGAGGTTAGTGGGGTGGTGCCATTGGCGACTATCCCGGAGAATCCTAATAATTGTAAGTTACTCATTGTCCGCGCTAGAATAGAGGTCAAGTCCCATTGTCTGAGTTGGCCTGACTGGTTCAGATATCCGCTTTGCCGTGCGCGCAGAGGTTCAGCACCGGACCGAGCCGTTCGAGAACGCCCTGGCGATAGCCACACGTAAATTCGACAGCGTGACCAAATCCTGGACCTCTCTCATCACCACCATCCTTGTGGGATTTCTCTCGCTGCTAGCTTTGAAATCGATCTTCACGCCCGCCGCCCCCATGCCCGTTCCCGACCTCGTAAAAGTCGCCAGCCTCGCCAAGTCGTTCGAGCCCCTAATCTTCTACTCAGAGCATGGCATCCAGCAAATCGCCGACCTGCAAGCCACCAGCGTCGCCGTCTGGGACCTCGGCGAGTCCGTCCGGTCTGCTAACATGACCTCCGCACCCATTATCGTGCGCGAGCTTGACGGCCTCTCTGACTCCCTCAAGACCCTTGCTATAGAACTCACTCGCTTCTTCGCCAACGTTGACGGTGACGTCGACGGCATCCTCATCGTCATGGACTGGGCTAAGCGCGAACTCGCTGCCCTTCCTGCCGCCCCACCCTCCCCGCTCTCCTCCCTCGCTACAAACACGCATGCCCTCCTCAGCCGACTGCACGTCCTCGAGTCATCCCCTGGTAACCCCACGGCACTGGGGCACGCCGCACTCGCACTCTTTGGGCCGACGCCCCCGCAGCGCACGGCTGCGGCGCTAGGTCGCGCGTTCCGCGAGTTCGTAGGCGTACTGGAGGAGGCGATCCAGGCGGAGCTCGAACATGCCGCCGCGCTATTCGCACTGTTCGAGGCGGTGGATCGGCGATTTTTGAACGTTGCGCGCGCGGTGGCGAGGGAGAGCGATGAGCAGGAACGGGGGGAGAGCGAGATGCTGGCGAGTTTATGGACGAGGGTGTTAGGGGGGAATGCGGCAGGATTAAGGAAGTTTGAGAATAATAGACGGTTATTGGGGAGTGTGAGGGAGAGGACGGTCAGGAATAAGAGGGTGCTTGTGGATCATAATGGGAAGTTGTTGGCGCTGAGGGCTAATTTGGAGATGTTGAGGATGAGGCTTGTTAGTCCGCTTGTGAGGGCGGGAGAGGGGAGCACGATTGGGGTTGAGGAGCAGATTAGGGGGTTGGAGGGGACGTATGAGTATTTGAGGGGGGTGAGGGAGAAGCAGAAGGGGAGGTTGATGGAGGTTCTCTATGGATCTGGTGGGGGGAGATCGAGGATAGTGGCGGGCGATGAGGATGGGAGGGAGATTGATGGGGGCTGGGAGAGGAGCTAGATTAGGTGGATGTCGCTGGATTTGCTCGGAGCGCTTTAATAGGATAGGCGGGTTTGGCATGGAGTTGTTGTTTATGTTTATGGAGTTGGGCGGATGGGAGAGTGTTGGGGTTTATTATGGCTGTATATGTGATGAAGGACTGGCGGAGTACATAGAAGGAAGCTGTATTGGCTACTGAAGAGAGATGCTTGATACTTGAATCCAAATAACTCAACATGAGTATCCTAACCATGACCCATGACCACAGATCCCTCAACAACTACATGTTGCTCTTACCCGTTAAACGTACCATTTGTTAGTTTCTGACTCTGGTCCTACTATACTATCCATATCGGCCCTTTTACTTCTTTTAATATAGAAAGAACCTAATAGAACCGTCAATTAAATAATTACTATATGTCGGTGAACATATCCAAACTAATCGCCAACCCACCCACCACCTTCAACCCCATTTACTTTTCCACCCAGCCTACCACTTCCTGCAAAGCGCATCATCAACCACCTCCCACCCCTCATTCCCCACGCAAGGCGAGCACCAGAATACATCCAGTGGGTCAAGAATCTTCTTGATCAACCACAGACGGGGATAATTAGCGCCCCAAAACGTCTTCTGGAAGCTCGGTTCATACAAATCAGCCTATACGGATTAGTTCCTGACCAACAGCGTCTTCTGTAGGGGAAACCCACCTCGTTAATGTACGCCCCAGTGTCAGGGGCAATCTTTCTCAGCGCCTCGGTGTACACATTAGTGTTCAAATCCAACTGCTTTTCCCTCCCCGCAGCATCCAAGGGATCCCACCCTGATGATACAACTATAGACATTGTCAATGACCGAGTGCTTCTCGTGCGGGTGAGTACGAACCAGTATGCACATACGCCGACCTCCAAGCTGGGTTCACGGCATTGCTCCCCCCCGGGATCTTTGCGTTATGCACCCCTTTCCCGCTGACCAGATGGCCAAGCAAAATCCCCTTTCCAGGGGCCACGATTAGGGCCTCCTTGAGCGCGGTTCGGTTCCCCGTCAGCGACTTTCGATCCAGCAACCGCGAGCCAAGGATGCCGTCACCACCCGCAGTCGACGGCCCGTTATTATCTTTATAGTAAGCCCAGAAGTCATCGAACGTCTTCTCCGTAACTGAAGTCAAGAACTGGTCTTCGTTGCCCTTTATGGCCTTAGCCACGACGGCGTTGACAGCCGTCAGGAGGCTGTCGCTGGTATTGGCAGAATCAATAAGCGGGAGCATGAAAGTGCCAATGAAGCCGCTGATCATTCCTGGAACTGGAACGCCGTAATCGGCACCGCTCACGTTCGCTGCGTCAAAGTAGTAGGCTGAGATACCGAGGTCGCCGAGATCTGGTGACTCCTCGAAGACGGTGGTGAGGGCGTCGTAGTAGGCATCGCTAGAGGAGACTGGGGCGCCGAACATGGCCGAGACAGTGGCGAACTTGAAGGAGGGGTAGGCTTTGATTGTTGCTGAGGTCATGACGCCGAATGTTGAGCCTCCACCCTGTGATCATGTTAGTTGGGATCTTTCGTCGACGAACAGAATGAAGGGACCTACTCCGCGCATGGCCCAGAACAGATCTTCGTTCTGACATGCATTCGCAGTTACGACATTTCCGCTTGCAGTCACGACTTCCATCTCCACAACTTGATCGGCAGCAAGTCCAAATGTGAGGCTGATAGCACTATGGCCACCCCCAGTGAGGTAACCCCCTATTCCAACAGATCCAGCGCCACCGCCTACGATAGTTAGGTTTCGGAGAGACGCTTGCTCATCAATCTCTAGCATCTGCGTCCCCGCTCCGATAGTGATAACATGCTTGTCGATAGGAACTCTGCAGCGCTTCGGCGTGAATTCGTTGACGTCGAAGAACTCCAGACCATTGATGTTGTGGGTCCAGACTGAAAGCGAGTTAGGTGCTGCAGACCTTCTCGAGTAAGCTTTCTATCTACTTCCAGTAGGTATAATATAACTCACCTCCCTAAGTAATCATGACCCGTCCCCTTAACAACCAATCTAACCTTGTTCTGCCTTGCAAAATCGACGCCCTTCTTGACATGTTCTGCCGTTGTAGCATTGACCACATAAATCGGATATCCCTCCCCGCTACATGGATACTTTGGGTCTGGAAGACAAGTGTCGTTCGCAAAGTTGTCCATTATGACCGAAACGGGGTTCTCAGTGTGCCACTTCGCCAGTTTCCATCCTGCCTGCACGGCTGGGCAAGCGGCCCCGTCGTACGAAGGCTGCGACGGGTGGCAGACTGCACCGGGTGGAATGGTTTTAATGAGCTGCCCCGAAAGAGAGTTATCAAGACTCTCCCATTTTGCCTCCGAAGGCCAAGCTTTCGTCCCAGGCTGCGCTTTGCACACCTTTGGATTGGGGTGAGAAGACGATAAAGCAAGCAATTGGAGAAAGTATGCGAGCATCGCGAGTCTTTTGGGCGCCATTGTAAGTGGTCTTGTGCAATGACAATAGGTAAAACGAGACGAGCAACCTACATGTTTATCCCAGGACTTCCAGAGTATTTATATATTTCCGTTCTCATCCGCCATCAGTTACTCTTGAGATGAGGTTCGCACAAAGGTGCCAGAAGGGGACTAGCGCGGATTCGGCTGTACTTCGCATTCTTCGCATTCTTCGTCCGAAAGAGCTCTACGTACTCGCATAAAGCACCTCGGAAAGGAAAAGATGCGAAGTCGCTGGTACCCCGCAAATAGTAAAGTGTGGGGATTTTGCCAATGTAAACATGGTTGAGGCCGCGTCGTTACCTGACGTCGTTGCGTAGGCTTCAGCATCCAGCCTCGTTGAACCCCAATGGACAAGAGGAAAGGGCTGTTTAGAACTCCGGGGGGGCAATTGCAAATTACACTCATGGAGCCAACTAGATTATTACAGTGGGCCAAGAGCCAGCCACTCCGCGAGGCTAACCCGTAGTTTCAACGGAATAGCCAAGATGGAATCGGGATGTCCTCGCCGATGCTGACAGCGGCATTTGTCTGTCCGACGGAGGCGGAGCAGCCTTGTCATGGCAGAACATTAAGTCAGCGCTGAATTTCAAAAATGTCATCGCACGAATCTCCAACTCGGAAGTTACTGCGAATCCCAAACTCCGGTCCCCAAATAGTCATCGGTCGGTCTCAAGAGGTCCTCCTGAGAAGCTGTATAAATATGCCAGGCCCACCAAACCACCCAGTATATCGGAGATGTTCTGGAAGATCTGGCCTCTCGCTGGGCTGTATGGAGTATATTATGCCGTGCGTGGTGGGGAATATCTGCTGCCTAAGTAAAGGAGGAGAAAAAAGTTTGAAGTAATGGTATATAGTGTGGTAGAGCTTGGTTTGAAGCCGCGTTTTAAATATATGCGATGAGATACATATATTGCGGGTTAAAATTTGCAAGCTTCAAACAATATATCGCATGATGTTTAAGGAGAACCCCTTTCAAGGAGTAAAACGAGTCCTTTGAAAGTGTCCGTCTCATTTCAACAAGACCATCGATATGAGAACTAAAAGCAATTATTAGGGTCAACGAAACCCCGTATGTCACCGCCATCCACCGACGCTATTCTATCAGGGCGTTGTAGACCTTGTTGATTGTTCGTCGCCAATTTCCTCCTCACCCATCTTACTCTTTGCCTTTTCAATTGATTGAAGTCTCCTCTTTCCAAAAGAAGCCGCTAAGCTAGTCATCGAGGCAACCCGAGTTCTATTAACAGCCTCTTCACCTCTTCCTATCAAGCCATCACGGTTGTATTTCCAGGCTTTGTACGCGTATTTCTCCAGGGGGATAGTGGATCCGGGCTGATGGATGAAGATGTCATATTTGCATTGCTCCCAGACACCAAGCTGGGTTTCAAACCCCTAATTTGGTGTTATCAAGGACCGAGACTCACGTACTAGAGCAAGAGCAGCCGCGTAATTGAGCGATAGTTCACGCATTACTACTCAGAGTGTCAAAAATTGTGGAATAATAGGGGTACCTTGAAGAGGGCAAGACAGTACAACACCGAAGGAAATTTAGCATTATATATAAAGTAACTTACGGTATGCAATCACAATTGACCCTGATCGAGATATCCCTTGCGTGCAATGCACCAGAACTCCAGCTTGTCTTGGACTGTCGCCCTCAACGTTCGTAGGTGCGGAGGCCAAGCTAGTTTTGATCCAGTCACAAGTATCTTTAAAATGAACGAGGATGTCTTCGGTTAGGTCATCATCTATACTAATGTGCTTCTGAACGAATACGTCTCTGGCGTCAGAGGCATCAGACTCAGAAAGTTGCTGGGAGTTGAATTTTGGCACGTCTTCTGCACGAGTCACAGAGATGATGTAGGCTATATTCAAAGATCTGAGCAACGAAGCGGAGCGGGCTGCAAAACGACTAATGCCACAGATCAGTCAAGTTTTTATATTGCAGCTGATGTTTAATTGTAGACTTGGGTTTGATAATATGAAGTCGGAAATACTTACTCTGATATGAACAAACCGGGGACAGATTGGATTTGTGATATGCTAGTGTCCCTTAGAGACTCCATGTCTAGATTGTGTGCCTATCAAGCCGAAGAGTTTGATTATAAGCTATTATACGCAGAGAAGAAACCCTGCGGTTTTGGTGGTCTTTAAATAATTTATAGAGCAGCTGAAATGCTGTTGCCTTGGAGCGATCATTGTTACCTGCCAAGCCACGTTTGTTTAGGCGCTATCGTCAGTCGACTCGGGTTTCCTCATCCAAATACACTGCTTATGAAAGCCATCGCAATATCGTGCACATCAATAATTACCCTACATAGATACGTTCACTCAAAGAGACGCCCTCATTTCCAGCGGTCCATCCTCCACGTTCAACATATACACGTCATTCGCTGAGGACATATAACCAGAGGCGTGGCAATTATCAATATAGAGCCTGTATGCTACATCAAATAATTTATAGTTTCTTGCTGACTTTACCTAGCAAATATGCCAAGCTATGCGTTTTCTATTATAACGTACGACCGCGGGGAACAGTGGGATGCTCCAACCAAAAAGAAGCCATACCACTGGGCCTTTTTCATCCAGACTAGCACCACTCCAAATGTTGGGCATACGTTTCAGCTTCGTGGGATGCCCGGGTCATTTTATTTCTCAGGCGAAGAGGCCGTGGACCTCTCGAAGATTGACGGTGGGAATGGTCAACTTGAAGTGGGCTCTATTCCGCTGCAAAAATATGAATGCTTTAAGCAGCTCTTACAAGCGGTGACGATTGACAATGTTGAGTCTTCAGGCTGGAATTGTCAGAGCTGGAGCCTTGCAGCCTTGGATAATCTTCGAGAAGAAGGCCTGGTTGCCGACGATTACCCCAATAATGTGATTCAGCACTGGCTTAGGGAGGGTCAGTAGCTCGGACATAGTTGTATGTATGACGAGCCAATGACAGGTGAAATTTTAGAACTGCTCCAGGTCTTCTTTATTTTGGCACTCACGTTCCTGTAGGTCACATAAAGGTGTTCAGCAAACTTTTGACAAGGACATCTAGCCACAAGGGCTACAAGAAAAGCATCAAAATTAGATACCGAAGGTAAGGTGGTACAAGGAAAGCCATAAGGCCATGGTCTTATGATAAATCGCCCCTGGAAGATTCGATACCTAATGCGAGGGAAGGAACGAAGGAGCGCACGGGGTACGAACGATGGTACGAACGAAGGCACGGAGGAAGGCGCGGGGGAAGAATGGGGGAAGGCACGGGAGAAGGCACGGGGGAAGGCACGGGGGAAGGCACGGGGGGAAGGTACGACAGCACCACGTTTGTCACGGATGCTACGCTTGATTAAATTATTTTACCTAAAGGGAGACTTCTTTATGATAATGTTTATTGATGAGATGCTGATGTGTGATAACAGAAACTCTAGATTTTGGCGAGAAGCCGTTCTTTATAGATCGACTTTTGTCACAAATATTCCGTTACCAAACACAATATTGACAGAAAGGTATGTGGTGGAATCCTTTAGTCATCATGGCGGATTCTTCAATAAAATCTGATAAGTGGAGTGGCAAAGGAAGCGCATCCTTCGATCGTTATATTATGTTTGAACACTTAATGTGCCTCTGTACCAAGCCAGTTTTCAGTGATTGTCCTGAGACCCTCCTGCAACCACGGAGTCTCCAGTGGAGTCCCGCTATCAAAACCATGGTCCGCGCCCTCCTCAATGTGCAATTTAACCTTTCCCTGCCCAAGCCTATTCTTTGCCGCCGCCACCCATTCAATACTTCCATCAACTGGCACCGCTGAGTCCTCGGCCCCATGAAAGATAAACGTATAGGGCATATCATTAGCTTTCTCAAGCAGCTTCCATGCATCGTGCCTCTCGTCAGTTCCATAATACCTCGGAAACAGCTCCTGTTGTGCAATCGCAATGGCAACGTTTATCCGATCCGGTGGAGTCGCCTCTGTGATAATCTTTCCAGGCTGTATGGAGTCCAAGTGGTCCTGGAGGACCGACGTAGGAAGGACCGGTGCGCCAAAAATAGGCTTGGTGCGCGTAGGCGACAAAGTTATAAATGGATACGTGGAAATGACGGCTTTGATAAATCCCGGCGGTTGCGACAAAGCAGAAACTATGGAGATGGTCCCACCTGCGCTCTCACCCTGAACCAAGATCTTATCAAAATCTGCTTGGACACCTGGCTTAGTGCTGTCGAGATGTGGCTGGAGATCATTTCGTATCCAGTCCCAGACGTCAGATATGTCTTCATATATCTCAGCGCCGGTTGCCTCGGGGAGAAGACGGTAGTCGCCGGTTACAATGATCGCTGAGTGGAGGAGGCAGTAGTCCAGTGACCATTGTGGATACCAGTCTGGATAGAGGCTGTTGCCAGAAACCTAGGGGTATTAGAAACAAATTGGAATTGGGTAAGATAAGAGTAGACTTACATAAAACCCACCATGGAACTTAACCACGATGGGGTAGTTCCCGGAGGGGATGTTCTTCGGTGTTAGAACATAGGCCTTAATATCTTGCCCGTTGACGACTTTGTAGGTTACAGCTGAGATGTCGAATTTCGAGTACTTTGGGGAATCCATTGTTAATTTCTAACTTCTGGAGATGATTTGAATGGGTAGGTATAGTATTTATTAGAAATATGGAACTGTTATGATATAAACTTGTAGAGCCGTATGAAGGTGGTGAGCGAAAATGACAAACTACGCAACAAAGCTCATATATATGTAAGGGCGGAGATAGCTGCATCCATCTGGGCGGCGTGGCTTATAAATTGTAGTATTCGGGGATAACGATGACGGAACCCGTAACTCCCACGTGCATGCATTGCAGCCTAATTCCACGTGCATTTCAGACTCGCTAACGAAGAATTATTGAATATTATGATAAGATGACAGGTAAGACGACCGGGGAGGGCACAGGGAAGATGATAGGGATAGACGGCAAGGAGCACGAGAGGAGAAGGGACGAGAAGGCACAGGAGTGTGTGGATATCAAACTAGGGGTGTGCCAGGCGCCGACATGATGTCCATCTCCATCTCGTTAACATTTGGATTACTAAAATCTAACGTCGCTACAATAATCCTTCGAACCCCGCTATTCTCATTCACTGTATCTTGCCTAGTTTCTCCTCAAAACGTACACAGAAGCGATAAATCGTAGCATTTAGCTCTTTAGAGATGGTGTTTCTATTCTCGAATCTAATAATCTATACAATATTGTACGCGACACAGCCACAGGAACCCAATAATCCATCTACCACATTAACGCACCGAAATTGATTGCTCCCCACACAGCCTCGTAACAGGCAACGTTCTTCCACGCCCCGCCGTGATACCAAAATAGAGCAGCGGCAAGGAATCGGCCTGGGACTCCCATCACGACATAGGTTCGGTTGCTCTGATATGCGGCAACAAGGTAAGTCAAGCCGAGACTTATCGTCGATGTGCTGTAATTTATAATTAGCTTGCTTCTGCCGCATAATGGACAGGCAGTGTGTTTTTTTCAAGTGACTAACCTCATAGCATGGATCACAGAAATTGGGGTGCCGGCCATTGGGGACGGAGGGGCGGCTATTTCCGAAGGGAAGAGGAGCATGTAGGCACCATTGGCAAGCAGCAAGCTTCCTTGAATGCCAAGGAGGTATTTGTAGAGAGTCGACATTGGGCCAGATATAGGATAGCGGTCGAAATAAGAACAAATGCACTTTGAGCCTTAGTGAGGCTTGTTTAAATCCTTATTCGCACAGACTGTAAGTTACGAGAAATTGGGTCACGGGTGAATACGGACCGTTACTATTCAGGGCGGATGCTTGGCGAACAGGGCAGTAGTGGTCACGTTGGTTAGGAATCGTACATGAAGAACCCTGAGTTATGATTACGAAGACTGAACGCGGACCTTCCTTTGGAGATCCACGTTCCTACTTTTAGTTTCACGAACAGGGTACGGCCTAAAAACGTCCACCTTGGTTCGTCTCGTGATGCCACACGTGACCTCTCCATTGAAATGCAGTCACGTGACCATCAGAGACCCCTTTCTAACAGAAAGGGGATGTGAGAGCAACCTCTTCGTTAACTGCACGGAGCCAAATGTACAGTGATAGCATAGGGTAAGCTGCTCATTAGTAGGGAAGATTATAATTTTAGTATCACTTGAGTTAGCAAAAGCCTTTCGATAAGGACTTCAACATCGGACCTAACATAGCACCTGTCTATAACCTTGCTGTATTCATGCCGTATTCATACTACTTGCTTAGATGCGCAAATGTGCGTAGTGCTGCCATTGGCATCGTAGGAGCTACATTGTCAATCTATTACATGTAATATCACAAGACAATATCAATGTTCGCGTCGAACTAATCAGAATATGTTGGCTTCGTATCTAAATGCACAAGGGGATATATACCTTTACTATTGCCCCGTAACAAATACGTCGTCAATATATACTTTGCTTTGACCAGCTGAGAAGGCAACAAGTCCAGCGTTATCAGCCACCGGAACAGTAGTAATAGAAGTTCCACCCAATGTGGCAGATTGGACGCTAGAAGTTAACAAAACCTCCAGAATTTGCCATTCTCCACTTCGATAAGTCTCTGGGTTCCCCAGGACAACATCCACGGCCTTGGAAATAGTCCCAACACGAATGCTAACTGGTTTGGAAGTGCTCACAGCATCAATCCAGATTCGCGCGTTGAGTCGGACTGGCAAGGATGCGCCTATGGGCCGCGAGAAAACTGTGGAAGGTGCCAACTGAACCGAGTTTCCGAGGTCACCAGCAGGGTCAGGAAATATGGTTGCATTCCCCGATGACGCCTTCCAAGCAGAAATATCGGAATCATCAAATTTGCTGATCCAAGTAGGTATGTTCGTGCCCGCGCCAGAATGGAATCCGAGGTTCTTGTGGCCAGTTGTTGGGTTGTTGAAGAAATCGACGGATGCATCACCGACGACATCAATAGCCACGTCTAATGTGGGATACCCAGTCAAGAGATAGTATGATTTAGGGTCTCTAAGGCCAGGTGCTGCAAGGCCAGGCGCCCCAGTGACGGAACCGCTCGCGTTAGAATATGTATCGATTGCTCCATAAAACGAGTTCTTAACGACCGAAAAGTATTTATCGTCGAGTTTCCAAGTAGCTCTTCCAGACCCCTCTTTGCGAATAATATTATCGGCGAATATGACATCAAGGGCGGCCGCCGTATCTTCGGTGACAATGACGGGCGAAATCCCAGAACCAATTTGGATAGTATTTTTGTAGATTTTGCCGCCCGTGAGAGCCCCGTCGCAAATCTGGAAGATTCTCGTCTTATCATTCACCGATAGATTATATCGGATGGTAAAATTGGTAGTTGGCTTGTCATATGGGCATAGAAACCTTCGTTATCATGCGAAACGTTGTACTCGAACACCATCCCCGAGGTAGAGTGATCAACGTCGTATGACATTCCTAAATTTAATCGTTAGCGAGCATGTATTGTAGCAAACAAAAGGAGTGTTACCATCAGATGTCGTCGTTCCGCCTGAGACGGTATTGTACTGAAACAAGCTATTGATGCTATTCGCAGTCCAAACTCCGGCATTTGGAGACTTGGACCTCTTGTTGAACCCAACAACGAGATTATCGCGGACAATAGCTCCCTCGTTACCTTTAACAACAATGCCATCACCTCCAATATCATAGAGCCTGTTTCGCTGTGCAAGTAAGCCGCTTGAAGCATACCAAGGCGCAGTGCACAAAGTAAACCAGAAGGCGGCCAACTCGGGTCTCTGACACCAGTTCGACCATGTGTAGATTCCCTGACGGTCGACAGAGCGGATCTCATTATCCTGAATGTTAATGCCAGTAAAGTATGTCGCAGTAGTTGATCCTCCAGCCTCGATGACAATAGCACCTGAAGCATTTGCGTACTTTCCAATCGGAGCGCCGCCTGTCGTCGTCGAAGGCATGTACCCTCTCACATCATGAATGTACAGGTTCTGAACGGTCACATCCTTTATATTTCCGGAATTATATCCGTAAATATAGACACCACGCAAGGCTGATTTATTGTCTCCTGGATTGGTGACCTCCAAGTCCTCCACGACAACGTGTGATGCCCCCTGGATGAGAACCGTGCTAAGCCCGCCACCAACAACTGCCGGTCTTGGCTGATTAGCATCTCCATAGGCACCGATGTTAATAGGGGCGCTTGTAGAACCGCTGGATGTCAAGACCAAGGGTCCTGTAATCGACGACCCGCGCTTCAAGAGTATCTTGTCTCCCGGCTGAAGTTTCAACGACGAAATAATTGTCAGGTTGTTATATGGGTGGGGTTGAGATCCATCGCCCGCACTATTCGCGGATCCATCGAAGAAATAGGAAGCTCCAGAGCACAGGCGAGCAAGTGCTAAAAGAAAGAGAGAAGTCTTCATACTGGGCAAATAAATGTCGCGAATTCTCAGGTTATTGAAAACCATCTGAACGGGGAAATTGCTTCTATTTTGTAGACTATCAATTGCGTCTTATTAGGCGATATTAACGACAATAGACGACGCATTAGTTCCATTTAATCCCCAGCTCTTATTTCCAGTATGAGGCACCTTTTGAGCTTCAATCGCTCATGGTCCGGGGACGTTGCCGAGCGAAGCTCGTGGCAAAGTTGTTCGGACCGGATATCGATCCGGCTGGCGTGGAGATCGGCGGTGGTTATGCGGGGTTGATCGTCTGTGGTAACGCGAATTGCGTCTTCACGACAAGTCGTAACGTGGTATCCTTCCTGAACCCCTATGCCCATACATTAGGCAGTGGCGCCAAGCAAGTAAAGTGTTGAAGGCAACGAACTAAACCTTGTCAACCACCGTGATCGACCGTTGACCAGTTGCTAAAGGAAGCATAAGCAAGCGCACCCTGGTGCATCGATCTAGCACTTCCTAGCCCAGGAACGAGGCAGACAAATTAGAAATGGCAGTATCCAGGCGAACACAGTGTGCTCTGGTTGTAAAATGGTTCAGAAAAGAAGCATCCACAACTCAACTTCGAATAATTGTGGGGACTTATTCGCAGCGAATTGCTAGTAGTGCTTCTCAATACTTTGGAGTGAAGAACACTTATAATAGTATCATCTACATTGCTCTGCTAATTTTTAACTAACGCTATTAACAACTCCCTGCTTTCTATAACTCTAGCTATTTTGTCGTGATATAAATAATAGGTAACGTACATGCATAGCGAGCGGGCCAGCATAGCGAGCGGGCCACTCCA
>JPKE01002331.1:0-21625 GCA_000750995.1 Pseudogymnoascus sp. VKM F-4520 (FW-2644) | reverse complement strand
GAGAAATCTAGGTGGCCACTCGTTATACATGGCCACTCGTTATGCAAGTACGTTATAATATAAGAAGTAAATTGTATTAGTGTCGCTTTCCACCTTCTTCACCACTCTTTTAGTGTGCTAAACCACTTCTTAATGAAGTTAATACGCAAATCGTCTGCAATACTGTCGGCACCCCACTGATCACCAAGCCACATAACCTTAGTCGAGTCTTTAGTAGTTGGAGGGAAGTGGGTGAGATCTCCTCCATTCGGGTTTCCAGATTTGATGAAGTTGATCCAATATTTCGACATCTGAGTCTCGATAGCCAAGTCATCAGAGCCCCATGTGGTCGGAACGCGATCGCCAGAGCCGTAAGGGATGTTGTTGAAAACGTACCAGAGCTCCGATCCGTGATAAGCACCCGCGGTCTGGTTTGGTGGCGCATGAGTCCAGAAATATGTGTAGACGTTGCTCTTGGCTCCGCCAGCTGCCCATTCCGAAGCCCATATCCACAGTCCAACACGGCTAATGTCGAGCCAAAAGGCAGTAGATGAGTCGCTAGCCTGAGTATCGTTGTTTGACGGGTACAAGGCGAGGTACTCGTCTGTTAGATTACCCATGATGGTAGAGATTTCAGAGGAATAGTCGCCACTGGCACCTGAATCGGAGGAAGCCTCCCCGCTGTTGGCTCCAGTCAAAATGGGTACGTCAGAATGAGCATCCAATTTTAATGACTCTCCATATCCATGCAATAATACGTAGCCATCGATAACTGGGCGCCACAATGGAGGTTCTTGAATGGCGGAGCTGTTCTCAAAAATGGTGCCTTGAAGGATGGTATCAAAATCATTATCAGCTTCGAGAAGCGTATCCATAGGCACATTCCGCAACTCGGCAATGGTAGAAACGTTCATCTCTGCGAGGAAACTAACGCCAGAACTCTCAGCAGCTGCCTTAGTGCGGTAGCTTGTCGCCAACCCAGCAGTCTCGGGGTCGTGTGGAGCACGAGCACCACTCTCAGAGACAACGCCAGCAATTAGGCCAGACCCGAGTGGACTATACATCATGTCCAGTGCACTGGCGGAACCAGCGGATTGGCCACCAACTGTTACCTGCTTTGGGTTGCCGCCAAAGGCGGCAATCTCGTCCTGAACCCACTGCAGAGCAAATAACTGGTCGAGTAGACCATAGTTACCGGAGCTGTTGAAGTCGGATTCGCTAGACAGGTCTGGATGTGCAAGGAAACCAAAGGGACCCATGCGGTAGTTTAGAGTAACGACAACAACATCGTGGATGGCAAGACCGGAGCCATCATATGTCGGAACACTTCCAGCTCCACCTTCGAAGCGACCGCCATAGATCCAGACGTAAACGGGAAGGTTAGAAGCTGAGGTAGCACTCTCTGGCCTCCACACGTTTAAGTACAGACAGTCCTCAGCTATGTTCTTCGATCCGGACGAAAAGATGCCACCGGTTGAGTATGATTGTGCACATTCAGCACCGAATACTGTAGCGTTGTAGGTGTCGGACCATGAGGTAACGTCTGCAGGTGGTTGCCATCTCAGAGAGCCCGTAGGTGGAGCAGCAAAGGGGATCCCTTTGAATACAGAGACGCCGTCTCGGTACTCGGAACTTGTTCCCAGCACGGCACCCTTGGAAGTTTTCACAAGTAAAGAAGCAGGCGCTGTGCCAGACGAGATAGCGGTTGCTGTGACAGCAACAGTGCTGGCGATGAGCGCTGCTATCGCAGAGGGAAGATAAAGTCTCATAATATGGCTGGGATGATTGTGGTCTTGGGTGTGACGCTATTATGATTTTCGATGTAGGAGTAAAAGACAATAAGCACCTTGCCACAAGTGTGCTTTTATTTGCAACCCTGAGGAGAAGCCAAGGGTTTTATTCTAAACTGTAACAAGCGTATAAGGTATATCAAATTGATTGCGTATAGCACCACGTAACTTTCTCTAAAAGTGCATATTGCCATACCTGTAGCGGGACTTCCTATAGTGGGACTTCCTGTAGTGGGACTTTGAACGACCCGCTAAGAATAAATCAGGACGTCGTTGTAGATCATTATATCCTCTAATGCGCTAAGTCAATGCTTAGCTCAATGCCTGACCTTCCGATGAGATGATGCGAGGTTGAATTGGCACCATCGGGGATGCTGGGCATCGCACCGTCCCATTTACCCAGCGTTTGTTGCTCTCGCTCGTGGCTATACTCCACATCTAAGCTTTCGTAACTAGGCAAGCTTTTATCTGCTTGCGACAACACAAATTTTATGTTCGTATACCTATACAAGATATCTGTGGGATTGTGGATGATCCTAAGTTTTAGCTGTTTAAACAAGACAGTGAGACTCGGCATCGACCTATAAGGTTCATGCACCTAATAAGTAAAGGTACTGTACTATCGCAGAAATGGCTAATGGGCCGGTCAGGTACAGCCTCTCTATAAACATCCCCACAAACATCCCCACACACTAAACTACATCCATCATACAACCCTACTCTATCTAATAAACGATCGATAAAAGATGACTTTGGCACACGGGGAGCGCCACGCGTCGCCAAGCCTACGGTTGCACTACTGGAAACCTCTTTCCGGTTGTTTTAGCTTATTTTACTGGTGCTTAAAAGTGCCGAAAGTGGCCCCGACATGCCGAGATTAGCTCCGGTAAGATGAGCCTAGTACTCCCGCAGGAATGGTTCGTCGTGGCACTGTGGATTGACCCATAAAACAGCACTCCGTAGCTTCGGAGAATAGGGTTGCGTACGTCACATAAGGCAGGGCGACGAGAATCAGCATGTTCAGGATAAACGTGATAGCGGATACTACAAATGAAAACAGTTATTTTCTATTCTTGGACTATTATTTGCAGTGTTTCATGGATATTGTGTAATTTTTTCTTTTGCGCGATCATCCCTATAGCTTGCGTGGCCACATACCTCCAACTCTTCCGTCTATGATTTAACTAAGCCGTCTCTGAAGGGCGGTTGAAAATTAGACACTGTTTAACGTCTAGAAATTAGCTCTTCTACTACTGCTAGGTTCTTCACCCGAAAATGCGTTCGATTATTTCCATCGCTATCTTGACCGTCGTCACACTTGCCTCCTTCTCCTCCGCTCACCCTGGCGTTGATCACAAAGCCGAGGCAGCTGCTCGCCGGTCTTTCATAGAACAAACTCCCCACCTTCAGACGAGATGTGCATCAACTCTTCAGGCTCGTGGTCATACAGGCAGAGCCATCGAACGCCGTCGTACACTAGCTGAAAATATGCGTAGTGCCCGTGGACTCAACGGTGAAGGTACCGAACCTACTCGTGGTGAGTTGACATATTACTGACTCCCAATGATAGGCAAATATCTAAAAGCAAGGGACCTCAGTTCGGTTCTTGCTACAGATCACAACCAAACTTTATTACACTCGAGTGTCACGTTCACTATACCTCAGGATAACTTATTCGGCGATAACTCCTCATGTGTGCTGCAACCCAATATGACTCTTGCAGAAGGGCCTTGCTGTGAGTTCGTATATTGTATGCTCGATTTGGTGTCTAATTGAAGGGCACAGACGTAAGTGGCGAATTTATACGAAAAAACGCCATTGAGGACCTGGTAGGAATTAAAATGATAATGGATGTACAATTGATCGATGTTCAAACTTGTGAGCCGGTTCCAAATACATATGTTGAGTTCTGGCAAGCGAATCAAACTGTGAGTACTCTTATATCTAAAGACTGCTACGAATTTGAGATTAATGCTGCTTGTCAGGGGGTGTATAGCGGTACAGTTGGAAACGGAAATGGGGATGCCAACGACGTCTCCAACCTTAACAATACCTGGCTTCGTGCCATTCAGCCAACAGATAATGAGGGCGTCGTACAAGTAGAATTGATCTTCCCAGGACATTACGCACCACGTGCCACTCACACGCATCTTCTCGTCCACCAAGGCGGCTACATTCTTCCTAACAATACATTTACTGGAGGTAATGTTAGTCATGTCGGTCAAGTCTTTTTCGATCAGGATCTTGTCAATGAGATTGATACCTTTTACCCATACACTACCAACCCTAACGCCATCCTGCCGAACTCTAGAGATATGGCACTAGCAAGTGAAGCTGTGACGACAGACCCTATTGTCAACTACGTCTATGTCGGCGAGTCTGCTAGTGAAGGCCTGGTTACTTGGATCACTGTTGGTATTGATACTTCGGCTACCTACGATGTGCAGACAGCTGCTTGGCTAACGGCGGATGGTGGGGTTGAGAATCCAGTTCAACCCAACGCTGGGGCTCAGTGAAGCGTGGCAAAATAATTTCTTGTCGCTGGAGTATAGAGTGAAACAATGAAGTTAAACAATTTCTAGACAATATTACTACTTTCAGGACGTATAAATCAGCGTTAACAATGGGAGAGGCAAAGAATTATTCGTTGTATTTCTTGTTTCTTGGGGATTATTTACTACGGATATGCTTATTACTTTGAATCCCTACACTAAGTAGGAATGCCCTCGTTTATACAACATATCGCACAAAATCCATTTCTCAGAATTACCCCCATTTGTGCGAATACTTCAAGAAAGGCTTGTTCCCTGTCAGGTACTAGATGCGGGGCCAAGACCCTGGCGTTTTGCATCCGCTCCGATAATCAGCCGAGACACACGACGCGACGACTTCCCCCATAATGATGAAATCAAGCCCCAACACCGCATCGTAATCGCAGTCTTGCATAAACCCATGAAAGTTTATAAGGCTGCTAGCTGAATTAAGCAAACTAATTGTAAGGTAAGTACTGGTGAGTGCCAGAAAAAAGCACATAGCTTCACCATCTCAATCGTTTTACTCTACATGAGAATTTCATTAATCCCATTCCTCCTTGCATTTTCTTATTTTCTATCCCCTAACACGACCACCACAATGACCTACCGCCTGCACATCATCAGGCATGCCGAAGGCACCCACAATCTCGCCCACGATACGCGCATCCTTGATCCCGAATTAACACCCCTTGGAGTATCGCAGGCACAGAACCTCTGCCGTAGCTTCCCCTACAAAGCCGACGTGGGCCTCGTCATCGCGTCCCCCCTGCGCCGCACCCTCTGCACCGCCTACGAGGGCTTTCGCGACGTCCTAGACCAACGATACTTCCCGAGCGGGTCCGGCAATGGAGTCGCGGACGGTGCGCACTTCTTGTTAGATCCGGACGTGCAGGCCCATTCGGATAGGCCCTGCGACACCGGCTCGGAGGTTCGAGTGCTAGAGGCGGCGTTTCCGGATCTGTCGTTTGGGGACTTGGACGCAAAGTGGCATGTGAAGGTGGGTGTCTATGCGGGAGATAGTGAGTCGGTCAGGAGGCGCGCGAAGGTTCGCCAGAGGCTTGTAATGCAATTTGGACAGTTGGCGGAGGGTCAGGGGAAGAGGAGGGATATTGTGGTTGTTACGCATGGGGATGATTGGGCAGCTTTTAGGGGCGCCAGGGTATCGTGGGATTGATGAGGCCGGTTGGAGGAGTTTTGCTGTTACTCGGGATGAGGAAGGGAAGGTTATACTCAGCGAATTGTGAGCTGTGAGGGGTTGATATCCCGTTGCGTGGTCTCTCAATCTTCATCACAACAACAAACATAACGACGATATCTAGCTTAAATCTATACGTATTTTAACTATCTACAACCCATTATAGTTTACTTTTACACCTATTGCTATCCCGATGCTCCCGTGGGATTCAAGATCACGTGCTAATATTACTATTCGCGTCCGTTTATCGGACACCACTGCCAAGTGACGCGTAAGCAGAGGACGACTTTGTTTGAATATAGCACATGGCCACGTTTAAAGCTATGATCTATCTACTATAATCACGTTTAGAATTAACCCTTGGAATTCTTGGCAGCCATGTCTTTGTAAAGTTCTATATGTAGTAAAGTATCCTTTCTCCTCTAAATATTTTTTATTTATCTTCGCGATTCTGATCACACGAGCTATAATGGACCAACAAATGATCATTTGGATCTTTGGACTACTGAGTCTCACAGCCACTGCTAGCGGGGCAACAACCCATCCAAATGCCAACCACGTTTTTAACACCATCCACTCGTCTATGAGACAATGGGGCTCCTCCGTCCACCACAACGGCATGTCCTTCTTCCTGGCTACCGTGCCAGAGGGGACACAATTTTATCACGGCACCTCAACCCCTTATCCAGTCAACGGGGTCGAGTGGCTAGCCTTCGAGCCCGAGCATGCAATGGTCTTTGCCCGACCCCGCGGAATCGACCATAAACCGGGTTCGGAAGGCAAGAAATCCAAATCAAGGGGCGGCCGAGACTCCCTACAGCACCCGATCAAAGGCGCCGCAGGATACCCGCCCGTAAATGCTGGATACCTGCACACCTACGCTGCGGCCAAAGACCTGCGCCTCCTTTACCTCGACGGCATGGCAGCTGGGAAGAGCGCGATTGGGACGCTCGACGCGCAGGACCGGATCCTGCTTAACGACACCCTAGTTGAGCGTAGTGAGAGGGAGCGTGCTGAGATCGCCTGCGGGATGGCGGATGGGGTCTGGGAAGGGCGGATTGACGGGGTCTTGCGCATGGAAGCTGGGTTTGAGATTATTTTGTGTCATTTTGAGCGCGATTTGCAAGTGGTGAGGATTACTCAGGCGAAAGAGCAGCGGAACGCTAAACGCCATCCACATGAGGATGACCGTAGCCGTAAGGCAGGTGGCCCAGGCGGCCCTGGTGGAGGAGGGGGACGGGGCGGGGGAGGCATTGGGTACGACTGGGTAACGGCCGTTGCTGCGCGCTACCACGACATTGGCGGCCATCGGGTGAGCCTAGATTTCGACAACTTTGTGACAGCCTATGCCTACGACCTCGATCTCTTCGCCCAAGATCTCGAAAGACCCCGGTTAACACATCTCTCGACCGAGGAGCTGGAGCCGATCCGTCAAGACCTCAAAAACCTCGTCACGATGCAGGGCACCGCCGAGCCGTCTTCGTTCGACTGGCAAGTTGTGGCTGACATGATCGTCACCCGCTATTCCGACGAGTTGCAGAATATGGCGAATGGCAATCACTCATCGCCGAGCGAGCTTCGACAGCGAGCTGAGCGGATGCTAGGGGCGTTCATCGACTATAGCGATTCCGACAACACCAAAGCTACCACTGACCGCTGTGCAGATCAGTTCATACCCAAGCGCGCCCTAACATCAGGCCTCGCTTTCCAGGCCATCCGCTCCGTCTCAAGAACGATCTGCTCCACATTCACTGCAGCGTTAGCTACTGAGGATGTAGACGCCACAAAGGCCATATTTCAGGACTTGATGAAGTATCTGTCGTGGGCGTCCTGGAAGGAGTGTAGGGGGTGTGCTTATGATGAACTTTGCGTTATACCCATGTGGCCAATGGGCACTGTGGAGGACTATGAGCATCCTAGCTGCAGCAATACTGATAAAGGGCTGCCGGGGGACAAAAGTGATAGCTATTGGGGGTCGATGCCCCACGATGGTAAGGGTAGACCGTGATTTTTTAAGTTGTACTAACTTCATTGTTTATATCTTATTAACTAAACTATGTAATCTATAGTCTATAGTATTTCCCAACCTTATCCGTCTATTAGCTCATGTATGAGTAACGCCTAGTAGTGCAAATTATCTTCGTTGTCAGTTCGCTAAATACCCAAAGAAATCAAACAGTGGATTAACTAGTCTCCATCCTTTTGAGAGGTGCCAGCTGCCCTACGGCGAGAAAGGCATTGGTAACGACGGTCCTCCGCCTCTTGTCTCGATGCGAATCAGCTCTTTAGCTTCTTCACTCCCTTCTTGCGGGCTGCTATGGAGTCCATTGGAGGCGCCGGTGTCGAACTTCTCCAATTCATGGATTTCCTTTCTGGCTTGGCTGTTCCTGTGAAACATTCCCACTGTGGCGCTGACAATTCCAATAACCTCCCAACCAAACAAGATAGGCAGCGCACGGTATGCATTGTTGTTGCAACCATTAGACCAGACTTGCACCAGAAGGTCGTATACTTCATGTGCTGGAAGTGCATATCCCACTCGGTAAAACCCAGGACTTAGTTCGAAAGGATAAATGGTGCTGGTGACGTTGATGATGACCCACGTAAGGATGGCGAAGGAAATATATTGCAGTGGTACGAAAGCTGTGATTGCGTCCACGACGACAAAGTTGACATGCATGTATAACCAAAACACCATCCACGTAAGAACGAACTGAGCTCCGCTAAGTCCCCAGTCTTCTCTGAAAGCCCATATATACCCAGCCACTGTTAACGACGAAATAAATGTGTAGACCAAAGACAGCACGAGTCGCATGAAGCCGATCCTGGTTGAGTGCAAGCGACCGTAAATGCCGTATGAGCTGCTAATTCCATTCAGAGCCATAAGAAAGAAAAACTGCTGCAGCATTGGAAGGACTATAGTGACGGTGTTGTAGAGCACTTTCGTTCCTTGTGGGGTGGGCACGAGATTGATGCTTGATGACCTAATTGGAGACGCGAATGTAAGCACCGCCATAGGGTCGTCAACGTTGACGTGCTTTATTGCATAAGAGGCGTTGATAGAATGATAGGCCGAACCCGCGGCTCCGATGAGTGTCTCTAGGCTTCCTTCGATGTTGCCCAATGCAACTGGAGCGTATCGTGCAGCATTGTAGACATAGGTAATAGTGTTGTTCGCCTCGTAGGTTTTGGCCTCTGAGCCTCCATTCAGGGCTGCTGATAGACGATCTGAAGCACCCCGATGCACGAAGATAGCTGCCCAATAGTCGCCGCGGCAGACCGCATTCTGGACATCTTGTGCTGTAGGATAAGTTCCTTCATCACGGAAGAAGAGTGAGGGAAATTGGTCACTTTCCATGCCTGAATATGCAGCTGATAATGATTGGCCAATGACGCCGCCATCGTAATCCACTGCGAGCACGTTGAGGGCCTTGACCCGATGGCCACTTCGATATAACGATCCATAAATATACGACATGTTGGCGAGGAATACGAGACACAGCGCAACACCGGCGCCACAAAGACCCCCCAAGTATCCCTTTCTTTTCCCATTCCAAAACGGATCACCCCAAACTATAGTTGCCATTTTGAGGGTATGTGAAATGAGCGTCTGGTGAGAAGGATAATAATTAACGATAGACGGGGGGGACGACGAAGACACAGACAGAGAATGATTGAAGGAAAATCGATGGACGCAGTATGTTTATATATACACTGCGCCCATCGATTTTCGCTCGATCATTAGCATGTTTATATGTTAAGGAAAAAGGTGATGGGTAGTAGCTAATTTTGCCGAACACCGAGTAGTTTGCTTTCGGGGCCCCGAAAGCCGAGGGTCCAAAATTAGATCATGAGAGTCTTTCACCCGAAATCGGTACTACCCAAAATCTCGGATTTTAACGAAGAGAGTGCCACCTCCCACTTTTTGGCCCTTTTCCCGTTCTGTTCTATACCGTACATATGTACGTCAAACTGAAATGGGAAAGGTAGGGATGGAAACAGTTAGGACGCCATGGAGTTGGGTAAATTGGGAAAAAGTTGGTCTCGTTTGGTATCTCCACCATTTAAACTTTTCTTATCCCTCCCGCTGTCTGGCAGAATACGTAGCTCCCAGTCGTTAATAGTTAGCGCGAATAAGTCAGCGCACCAACTGTGTAACTTCCCATCAGTGATCATTAAGATCTTCAGCATTACTTTCCTCTATTAAAGTTAATCCCGTAGGCCCTATAGGTCTTTTACCAGATTGTTTACCGGGGATTTTAACGGGGGAAACTAATCGCTGGCGCCAACGTCAACGTGCAAGGCTAGTAATACGGCGATGCGCTCCTCGCGGCATCATATGTAGCTTATATTGGTAACTTCTATGGAATGGCCAAAACCCTGAGTTTTGGCCGCTATTCGGTCAGCTGGTCACCAAACCAGCTACAGCCAACAATGGTCAATGGGATGTGCTGGGAAACACCCCCGAAACAGGGCTATTTCCTTGGCAAATCCCCGATCATCCCCAGAATCTCCAACACTTAGGACGTTGCTCTTCAGACAATATATACTCGATTGAGGCCATTCTTGATATATCAGTTGGTTGACCGCTTTGCTTATTTGTACCCCAGCCGCCTAACTGAGACATGGCCTTGTGCGCGAGCTGCACCGGGATCAACCTTGAGGATGGTCTGCTTTATGGACTCGATACTGTTGGCTCTATGAAGGGATCGGCCGAAAGTGGATGCGCTGGCTGCGAGTTCTTCCTCAAATCCGCCGAACGGCATCTTTACTGGCAGAGAGACGACCCTAACGGCAGAGAGATTGTACTGTACCTACGTCGCATTGGTAGAACCGATAACCGCGTCGATCTACGTTTCTCCATTTGCGAAGAAGAAGATCAATGGAAACACAAATACAAATCGGTCCCTTTAAGGCTTTGTAACACATATGGTAATAAGCATTCTTCACTTCCGTCATCGACGTCAGCTACTAATCCTCATAGGTTTCGAGCCGGCTTTCACGGAGAATGAAGATGAAAGTGAACGCTTTCTTGATAGGGTTATTGCAAAAAATTCTAGAGATTTAGAGTGCATTGATCTAGCTTCGGCGTGGATGGAGCGATGCTCACGAGTTCATAAGGGATTTTGTTACCCACAAGCCGACGTCCCATTACCAACCCGCCTCGTGTATATTCTAGGTGACGCGAACCAAAAACTGCAACTTCGGGCCACTAAAGGCCTCATAGGCCGCTATGTTGCCCTGAGTTACTGCTGGGGAGATGGACGTGCTTTCATGACAACCAGCGCCACGATTGAAGACAGAAAGTTTGGATTTGAAGCTAGACTACTTCCTCAAACTCTGCAAGACGCCATTCTTACAGCTCGAAACCTTGGGTTTCACTATATCTGGGTCGACGCATTGTGCATTATTCAAGGGGGTGCAGTAGACTGGGCTTATGAGTCTTCCAAGATGGCTGAGGTGTACGGGAGGTCCTCGTTAACGATTTGTGCGGGTGTGTCAGGCAAAAATGAGGAAGGGATGTTTAGGACGAGGGACCGCATTTGCTCCCATAATTTTGGGCCAGATAACCAATTTTGTTTGCAGACACGAGGGTTAGGATGGCGAACGATGGCTGCAGTTCCTCCTAACAATCCTCTCAGTTCAAGAGGCTGGGCACTCCAAGAACGATATCTATCACAGCGGATGCTCCACTTCCTAAAGGAGCAGATTGCTTGGGAATGTCGAACTACTTTGTACTTGGAAGAGTCGGGATGCCACCAGTCGAAGCCAGAGTATCATTTTTCCATAGGAGAGGTTGCCAGTTGCTTACCCTCTACTCGAGCCAATGAGTGGAGCGAACTGACTTTAAAGTCGCAGCTCGATGGTTGGCATAGAGCCGTAAGTGAACTCGCTGTTCGATACTTTACATATCCTTCAGACAGGTTGTTGTCTCTTTCCGGCCTTGCATCCGCAATCCAGACACCACGGCTAGGGAAATATCTAGCCGGCGTTTGGGAAAAGTTCGCTTTCTCTGGCATGATGTGGTATCCTCGACACAGTCAATCCGTCGCGGCGTATAGGGCACCATCGTGGAGCTGGGCATCCACTGAAGGACAGTTGATGGATTTTTGGGTGGCCGTTGAGCAATACTATCCCGACGACCTAGGCGACACGATAACGGCAACCATAAGGAAGGACTGGGATATTTGGGCGTCTCAATTCCACCCTCAGTTACTAGACCGTCACATTATTTATAAAAGTATGGATATTCAGGGGGAGGTTCTAGAAGGGAGTTGTCTTGTCGTTAGGGGTTGCTGTCGTGCTATCTATGTTATGGACGAACCAAACACACCGTTTAACGCATGGGAAGGCATCTTCCCAAGCAGATTCAAGGGAAGGAGTGTGTATATGGATAGTATGGATATGCGGAAGAAATGCAAGTCTGTCTTTGCCTTCGAAGAGGAGTTATTATCTTTAAATGCAGTTGTTGAGCTCAAGAAATATACCTGCATCCTAATCGGACGAGAGAGGACGCCGAAATACCCGAAAACTTTCGGTCTTGTACTTGTTCAAGTACCCTAGAAGGAGCAAGATACCTTTAGACGCGTAGGAATTATGGCATTTGATCAACTACGGGAGGCAAGGTCGGAAGAGTCTTTGTGGGAACAACAGTCGAAGTGGGAATCTAGTACTTTAGACTTGTATGAGGAAACAGAGCGTTGAAGGGTTGAACAAAATTCTTAGTCCCTAGGGGAAGCCTAGGCTCCTATAATTTAATGGACCGTATCTCACCTTCTAGTCTCCTATATCGAGTTTCCCGTCTCTCTTCCCTTATCTCTAGTCTCTCACCTCTTGTCTCTTGTCTGTAGTCTCTTACCTCTAATGTCTTGTCTCTAGTCTCTCATCTCTAATCTCTTATCATTAGTCTCTCACCTCCTATCTCTCGTCTCTAGTCTCTCATCTCCAGTCCCTTATCCTCAGTCTCTCACCTCTTGTCTGCCATCTTTAGTCCCTCACCTCTAGTTTGTTAACGGCTAATTACTCTTCGAATGGGTCCTCTTAAAAGCCTGTCTACCTCTTACCCTGTCTATAGCTAGGCTCTAGCTTACAAAGAGGCGGATTTGGGGCGTTATCCCTGCTATCTAAGCCTCATATCTCTGGCGTTACAGGGGAAACTCAGCGAAGGTCATGACAAGGTCGTCGAGGTTCTGTTGAGCATAGGAGCAATGCGAAATTTATAAAGTTCATTCGACACCATGCCCTATAGCTGCTACCAAGGCTTATTCTTCGCTGTATCCCTATCGAGGACTGTGAAGGTGCTGTAGATGAAATCAGGTTGCCGATGCTCCTTCATCGACTTGGTCGTCAAGTTCCAATTACTACGTCTGCCTTCTCGTTTGAGCCGGCATTATTTCACAAAAATAGCAAGGGCTATAACTGACTTGATTGGCGAATACGAATGCTCAAAATATACTTCTTAAACTCACTTGTAGCTATGATAGATATGTTCGGCTATGACGATGACGGCGTCAGAGCCCCTCTGCCCCACACACTACACCACCCTAAATGACGTCTACCCGCAGTCCACTATATTCTATTAAATAGATCATAGCAATGGCTGACCAACCTGTAGCGTCTCCTCGACACGTACCTCCTCCGAGTTGGGTGATGTCACGTATTAATGCCAACCTTGATAAATGCCTCTCTATCTCTCTCTTTCTTCTAATTTCCGTGTACTGTGACCTTCATCTCTCAGTTGACATAGTCGTATCATTTCTTCGTTTGGGGTTATATCGCTACTGATCTGTAGCGCGACACTAACAATCATGCCTCACCACGAGTCTCACAGTTCTCACCCAAACTATGGTAGTTATCAACAAAAGATATACCTTGATGGGCTCAAAGGTAATCGGCCAATCTTAACTACAGACCCTCATAAGTGGGAAGAAGTCGCTAGAGAAGTCTTGCCTGCCAGCAGTTATGGGTATATCGCGGGAGCTGCTGGTGCAGGAGACACCATGGATGCCAATAGAGTAGCTTTCCGAAAGTGGTCGATTATCCCCCGCATGCTCCAAGATAACACGATCCGTGATCTCTCCGTTGAGCTTTTTGGATCCAAGTATCCAAGCCCTGTATTGGTTGCTTCGGTGGGCGTGAACAAGATAGTAAGTTAGATTTCTTGAGTTTGACACAGCATCCTAATTTGCGTGATACAGTTCCATCAGTAGCGAAACCCCAAAATTTCATGTCCAAGAGGATTATCTGAAAAGGCTAACGATCAATACTAGTGAGGGAGAATGCGCAGTCGCACGAGCTGCTGCCAATTGCTCTGTGCCGTACATTATGCGTCCTCGACACGGCCAGAGGAAATCGCGGAGGCATCTGGCTCGGGGTCCCGCTGGTTCCAGCTGTACTGGCCCCCTAATAAAGACAATGAAATCACGGTCTCTATGCTCTCACGAGCAAAAAGTGCCGGGTTTACAACACTCGTCGTCTCACTCGATCTCTGGGCTCTTAGCTGGCGGCCAAAAGACCTATACAACGCATACGTGCTTTTCTACCTTGGCATTGGCGACGCTATTGGCCTCTCAGATCCAGTCTTTCAGAAAAAATGGAAAGACGGCCTAGGCAATGGAAAATCTATCCAAGATGACTTCCAGAATGCCTGTATGGGATGGGAAAAGACAGTATTCTCGGGCCACAGCCACACGTGGGAAGATATCAAATTCTTAAAAGAACACTGGGATGGTCCTATTGTCCTAAAAGGTGTGCCTTGCTGTTCCATCTATTAATTCTAACAGCCTTCAATGAAATCGTATTAACTCTTGACTTTCCCAGGCATCCAATCTGTAGAGGATGCTGAGCTAGCAGTCAAGGCAGGCGTCCAGGGAGTTGTCGTTTCTAACCACGGGGGTCGCCAGTATGACGGCGCCGTCGGCTCACTCAGCATGCTTCCCAGTATAGTGGATGCTGTCGGTGACAAATTAACCGTTCTGTTTGATAGCGGTATCCGAACAGGCGCCGATATTATGAAGGCGCTTGCGCTCGGGGCTAAGGCTGTGCTCGTTGGGCGGCCTATCTTCTATGGTCTGGCAGTTAGCGGAGAGGCGGGTGCGGAGCACGTATTGAGGTGCATCCTTGCGGTAGGCCAAAATTTAAACTCTGTAGCCATCCAGTTCAATGCTAATTCATGACAATTAGGATTTAGATATGAATATGGGTCTTGTTGGCCTAAAGAGCCTAAAACAACTTTCGAGAAGGACCCTTATGTACGAAGAGTAGGTACTGGATACTATTAAGATGAGGTGTATCCGTCTCTTCTAGGCTGGGAACCTTTTCGTCGGGGTAGCCTCCGGCCTTCATCATGCGTATTAGAAGAAGAGTGAATGATTTAGGTCTTATTTCTCCCGCTCTCGTAGGGTATATTATTCTTGGACGCCTAAGTGGACGCCGACTGATTTTGTTGATGAGCTGTTCGGAAGTGGCTGTGTATTCGTCAAGAAAGTAGTTGGTATCAAGAATAATAGTTTTAGGAATAATGATTCTTCAAGAGTCATAGTTGATGAATGCGGCGAAGCCCCGTATGCTACCATTATAAACTCTGGCGGTAATAACTGCCAACAGAGCCTAAACAGCCGCTGCTTAAATCAACGGCGTTCGGGCAGCCCAGACTACTAGAGTCAAAGGTGCCTTCACTCTATCCTACATCCACTTCATATGGAATGCAACATCTCATTCTAACAACAACTCGACGCCCATTAGAGTAGTGTTGCTTTGACTTTGTTGTTAAATGGGCCACTATTCTAGTCGAAGACAAAGGTTGGGACTGTCCTGAGGCCGTCGAGCTAACATTATAGGCAGTTATAGCAACTATAAATAAATTAGGGACGGCTCTTAAACATGTAGTACTACAATTTTCGTATCAAAGCCTTTTTGTGAGCCAGTGCATCAAAAATTGACATCAAGTTCAAAAGGAGGCATCGATCCCTAGTTATGCATGGTCCCTCTTCGGACCAGCAGGATTGTTATATAGCTTATAATCACCGGCATCGAAAGGAGTAGCGCCCGGTTTGAGGGTTTCACGCGTTGCAATCATGCTAATTCGCTAACAAGACTATAGAGATAATCGTCCCAAATATCCTTCTGATATACATTTACTTCGCGCTATAACACAGAAACCCAGCCCCTACGACACCTAAAAAAGCAAGCTCCCTACTAATACACTCATATACAACACTAGCTAGTGTCATCTAGAGTCGGCGTAATCAGTTGAGTTACTCGACTTCGCAGGGTTCGCCGTTGACGTCTGGCTAGTGGCCTCTGTCGCCTTGCTCGAGGACGTGCTCGAGGACGTGCTCGCAGCTTTGCTCGCTGCTGAGGTTGTGCTACTATCCCACCGTTAGGTTCTGCCAGAAGAGACGCATCAGGCAGTGTAGTCACTCACGACGACTTCTTCTCCTCCTCTGGCACTGGCTTCTTATCGTCCTCCACAACCTTCTTATCCTTCATCGCCACAGCAGCTTCATCATCAGCCTTGGTCTTCGCGTCGTCAGCCTTAGGCTTCTCCGCACCATCAGGTTTGGCGGCATTATCCGCTTCTTTCTTGGCTTTCTCTGCATCCTCTTTGGCCTTTTTCGCATCGGCTTCTTGTTCCTTCTTGCGATGATCCGCGTCGTCCATCGGCTCCATCCCCATGTTTCCGAGAAGGATCTTCGTCTCGGGACAGTAATCGAAGATCTGGCGCCTGCGGGTCGCATTGCCCCAGACCACGGGGTCTTGGAGCTTACCCGAGCCACGGATGTGGTATCCCAGGGGCCTCTCGACGTAGAGCGACTCGACGCTGAAGTGGACCTCCTCCTGAGCAGGAGCGGCGTTCTTCAGGCGCTCGCACACCCATGTATCCTCCCATTGGCGATGTCCCGGTTCGCGGGCGTCATTCTTGAGGACTTCGATGATGGGGGGGATGTGGCGAAGGGAGAGCCCGCCGTTGCCGCCGGGGACATCTCCGTTCCACGGCGCGCCGGTCCAGTCGTAGCCTTTTGCCACCCAGTCGTCTATGTTCTGTTCGGAGGCGGAGCAGATGATCGAGTCGGTCTGGAAGAAGAGGGCCCATTCCGCCGGGGCGAGGAATTCGGAGTAGAATGTGACATTTGTGAGTGTCTGAGAGATGCTCTCAGAAGAGTCGACGGGGTAGTATGATGGTAGTTCTTGGAGCTGGAGCTTCTTCGATGCGATGTGTTGCTTCAGGGAGTGCGACTTTTTCACCACTGCGAAGGCTTCTTGGGACCCAACCAGCTTGACGACCCAGGCGGGCGGAAGGGTTGCGACGAAGTGGGAGAGGAGCGCGGGGAGCACATTGGTGGGGCGGGTCTCGATGATCAACGCAACGCGCCTGGGATCGAGTCCCGGTGCGGCTGCTGCAGCTGCTTGGCCGGTGTGTGTTGTCTCGGGAATCTTGGGCATGTGCTTGGGGTCATATTCTGGTTCGGAGTACAGAGGTTCTACCTCTGGTCCCGATGCTTCCTTGGCTTTCGCTTCTTTTTCGGCGGCGCTGAGTGAACCAGATCGGAATGACGACGCCGAGGGTAATTTATCGCCGCCGTACGCGAAAAGTGCAATCGCAGCTCTGAATGTACTTGTTAGCCAAAGAATGCGAAATCGCAGTACCGGGAGAATGTCTCTGGACGTACACGAAAATGAATATGAAGAAGGCGCTGCGCTGCACCCTCTTACTGTGCCATATTGGGTTCATTCGAACAACGAGGCTCTCCGAGAGAACCGTCACCGAGGGGTGTTCGTGATGGCCGACTCGTGGCGTTTATTAACAGCGTAGCTATCCCCTAGCTATTCGCATTGAGCCTCGGGGTATTCGTTGAGAGTGAGGATGGAGCAGTTGGCCGACGGATGGCTGCTGGTACGGGGGTGGATGGAAGCCTGGTCGCAAGGGCTATAAATATTTGGCGTAGGAGCCAAGCCAAGCGCAAGGCGGCGGCGTAGCACCAAAAAAAGGGGCGATAAGATTAAGCGGCGAAACCATGAATAAAAGGTCTAACTAGAGTATGGATCTCGACACAATTTCCTATTTAAAAAGCAGATTATAAAAATAAAAATAAAATTATTGACACTATAACCTTGAGAAACCCATCGGCATATTTACTTGGATTTTCTGTCCATTTTTGTAATATAAACTCGCGGAGATCTCTCGTGATTTCTCCCAGACGTTATGCAAGCTCTACGCCAGCAATTAAGCGAAGCGCGTCGCGCTACTTACTACCCCAACTTTCGTATCTCAGGCACTTGTGGAGTACAGTATCAGTGTATCGTATCGCCTCCACAAGAATCCACAAGAATCCACGTGCGACACAGCACGTGCAACAACCAACGTCTATCTGTTATCTGTTATATATACGAACAACTCTGAAGAATATAAACATAACGTATATATCTATATATTACACTTTCTCCCTCACAAAACACATGATTTACACCTCGCCCTGAATGCGAGTGGTACGTACTGTTTCGATACGTAGCCAATTATAAATTCCCTCGGGTAGATGGACATGACCGAACGGACCCCTCTGATAAGACCCTATCGATAACGAGGGTTTCGGCAAAGAAAAGGGACGACGCCGAGTCACCGTGTCTATTCTCCGAGGACTCCCAGACATCCAGAGAATGAGACATGCGACCCGGCAACATCTATATACATCCTGAATAGACCCGAGCTCGAACGTCCATCCAAGGCCGGATAGGACAGGGAGCTCCCTCGCCACGGTCCTGCAATGTCGCCGATTTCGTCTCATCCGCCGTCCCCCGCAGTGCTCAAGACCCTTGGCAATGGAGGAGAATACGAACACTACGAGCACCGGCGGACACGCACGAACACGGCTGAGATAGACAATACCATCAGCCATCCGGGCTCAGTCAAGATCAATGTCGAGGGCGCCTTTATTGTCGACAGGGACTCGACGTCGCCGAATCGGTCTGGTGTCGATGGGGCGAATCATGAGACAACCGATATTAGGCTGCCAAACCACACAGCTGTTGTGAGCCATATAGCTGTAGATGTAAGATGCCTCCCGTTGCGTGTACCAAGACCGAGTCCTGACTGTGTGGCAGATTGGAGGATCTCTAGCGAAGCTCGTATACTTCTCGCGCGAACCGCCACCAGCGAAGCCAGGCGGACGCCTGAACTTCATGAGCTTCGAAACTGAGAGGATTGATGATTGTATAAAGTTCATGAAGCAGCTGAAACTGAAGCAGCAAGCACTGAATGGCTCGAAGCCAGGCGAGCTATGCTTAATGGCGACGGGTGGCGGCGCATTCAAATTCTATGACAAGATAAAGGAAGCGCTGGGAGTTGATATTGTGCGAGAGGATGAGATGGAATGTCTGATAATCGGTTCGTACTTGCGCTTACAATTCCCTGACATACTTCTAATACAATAATACAGGTCTCGATTTCTTCATTACCGAAATACCTCGGGAGGTTTTCACCTACAGCGAAGCCGACCCAATGCAATTCGCCGAAGCCCGTGCCGACATATACCCATATTTGCTTGTTAACATTGGTTCGGGCGTGTCTATGATCAAAGTTTCAGGACCTAAGGAGTTCCAGCGAGTCGGCGGTACATCGTTGGGTGGAGGAACACTGTGGGGTCTCCTATCATTACTCACTGGTGCGAGGACATTTGACGACATGCTTGGAATGGCCGAGCGTGGAGACAACACGAAGGTGGATATGCTAGTCGGCGACATTTATGGCGCAGATTACGGCAAGATAGGGCTGAAGTCGACAACCATTGCGAGTAGCTTTGGTAAAGTGTTCCGCATGAAGAGGGAGGCGGAGATGGAGGCAGAAGACACCGGTGGCTTTGACGACGGCGTCGACCGCGATATGTCTCCAATCATAGAAGCTCCATCACCACCAGCGCCGCAGGATGAACCCAAGCCGGACGCGCCTTTTGACGGGGCCGATGTATCACGATCACTGCTGTACGCAATCTCCAACAACATTGGTCAGATCGCCTACTTGCAATCGGAGAAGCACAAGCTTGAACACATTTATTTTGGAGGCAGTTTCATCAGAGGCCACAGGCAAACAATGAATACACTGAGCTACGCCATCAAGTTTTGGAGTCAGGGTCAGAAGAAGGCGTATTTCCTGCGACACGAGGGCTATCTGGGATCCGTTGGCGCGTTCTTGAAGAGACAGCCAAAGAACTGGGGTCGAAGAGGAAGTTTTGATGATGGGACTGGAGGGCCTTTCAGGAGGGGAGAGGCAGCGAGAGACTTTGAAGGCATGGACGAGTAACGGCACCAGAAAGACTGATCAGTTCTTTTGGATGTCGGGCTCCCTGGAAATGGGCAATGCATATTTTTTGGAGTTTTGGGGCGCTGGGAGCATTTATACATGGTAAACAACTCAAACGGGAGGCAATCATTTTAGAAGCATTGTAACAGTCTACGAACCAGCGGAGGCCATTTGATGCAATTCAGGGTGGCGGACAAGTTCATCAAATAGAGCCCATTGAATTTGGATTTGTACAGTACTTTACATATGCGCCAAAAACATCTGATTAGAATATATTACATCAATTAAAACACAATGAATCTAACTGGCTTCTTGGTGCTTGTGCTGCCTAAAAGTCTTACGAAGTAGCGTTTATAGTGCTTGTGCTGCTTTAAAACTCCGTGGGAGTTTATACTAGCAATTTAAGGTAATAGGATCGCCCCCTTCAATTCTATTCCTTAGTAACTAGCATGGCGATTATAGCTGTGAGTGATTGAGAGCTAATGTCCTACAAAATAACGTGCCTGATGGTGGTTTATCAGGGACGATAAAATGATGTGGCATCAAAGTAGCGGCGATTCTGTAGATCGTCATACCAAGCTTTTTGACAAGCTTTTGTCAAGTTGGGGGGGGGGGGGGGGGTTGTCGTCATTAACCAACCCCACTGACCCCGCATGAGGACTTATAGCTGCTTAAACCTGGTCACCACATTGCAAGGTAATGATCGAATCTTTATAAGTCGCCGGCTTGCTCACTAATGATCTCCCCATCGGTCTATTATTTTCAATTGTACCATTTCTAACAACATAGTTATCATCTGCATACTTTCTTATATTTTACAAAAGCAAGTGTCAATTGATCCAACAACCCTCAATCGAAGCCTGTAGTTTACTCCCTCACTACTTTACAATGTGCCGCTGGTTCGCATACATATCTCCATCTGAGGAGTGTCTCCTCGAAGATGTCCTAATAGGCATGATATCTCCCCTCCCCATACAATTATTCCAGCTTCTAACAACCCCCCAGCACCAGCTCACGCAATCTCCAAACAAGTCAACCACCACTACCTCCCATTCCTCCTCTCCCACGACCCCAAAGTCCACGCCGGCACAACAACTCCAGCCGAAGTCTCCAAGCGCAATGACCTCTTCAATGTCGATGGATTCGGAATGTCCTGGTACACCCCCAACAAATCCCTCTTCACCCCGACCTCCACCGCCTCCACCGCCACCCCCGGCCCTGTCCTCCACCCCGCCCTCTACAAAATCACCCACCCGGCCCTGCACACCACGAACTTCCAAACCATCTGCGCCGCCACCGCAAGCACCTGCGTCATGGCCCACATCCGCGCTGCCTCCACCGGCGTCATCGCAGAGGTAAACACCCACCCCTTCGTCTTCGGCAGACACACCATAATGCACAACGGCTATATCTCCTCCTACCCCGCCATCGCGCGCCAGATGGCCGGCCTGATGTCCGATGATGTACACACCCATATCACAGGCCGCACCGACTCCGAAGCCCTCGCCGCGCTGTACATGACCTACCTCACCTCCGGCGCGGGCCACGGGAGCGGCCAGGAAGCATGGGAGCGCGCGTACTCACCCGCGGAAATGACGGCCGCGCTGCAGAATACGATTAGCACCGTCATCGAGCTCCAGCGGACCGCGCTGGGGGATGACGTGGAGCCGAATGATTTGAATATCTGCGTCTCTGACGGCCGGCAGCTAGTAGCGTCTCGGGTCCGCAACCATGCGACGGAGCAGCCGCCGAGTCTGTATCATAGTGCGTCGGCGGGGGTGACGCTGAATCGGAAGTATCCTGATGAGGCGGATGGGGCGGGGGGACGGTG
>JPKE01002329.1:0-11287 GCA_000750995.1 Pseudogymnoascus sp. VKM F-4520 (FW-2644) | reverse complement strand
CCTCCCCCCCCCTACCCCCTAACCGTCCTCGACATCGGCACCGGCACCGGCAACTGGGCCATCGAAATGGGCGACCTCTACCCCACCGGCCTGATCGAAGCCACGGACCTGTCCCCCATCCAGCCCTCCGCCGTGCCCGCAAACGTGCAGTTCATCATCGACGACGCCGAGCAGGCCGACTGGGCCATCCCCGAGAACCACTACGACTTCGTCCACACCCGCATCCTCGAGGGCTGCTTTCTCGACATGGGCGCTGTCATCGCGACGGCGTTCAAACACACCAAGCCCGGCGGCTACCTCGAGTGCCAGGAACTCAATCCCCCGCCCCACTGCGATGATGGCACTATGCCCCCCGACTGGCCGTTCTTGCGCTACGTCGAGAAGCTGCAGGAGGCCTCGCTGGAGATCGGGCGCGAACTCGACATAGCGCCGAAACTGCGGGGGTGGTTCGAGGACGCGGGTTTCGTGGATGTGCAGCAAAGGGTTTTCAAGGTGCCACTAGGACGCTGGCCTAAGGACCCGGCGATGAAGGATCTCGGGCACTGGTGGGCGGAGAATATGTCGGTTGGGCTGGCGGCGTTCAGCTTGGCGTATTTTAGTCGCGTGTTGGGATGGAGTACCGAGGAGATTGAGCTGTATCTTGTGGATGTGAGGAAGAGCTTGACGGATAGGGATGTCCATGCGTATCATCGCATGTATGTGGTGTGGGCACGCAAGCCGGAGGTGGGGGAGGTGGTGCCGGGGAGGGCTCCGGCGGCGTGATAGGCCCCGGTGGATGGGGCGATGGGGTTGTTTCATGACTGATGATTTCGCTAGAGGATGGTTAGGGTTGCATATAGGACCGGTCAGCGCGCATTTGTTTTTGCTGTTAATCCCGCGGCGTACTTTTTTTGGTGGTAAAAGGGGGGATGGCGGTGGTGGATCGGCGGGCCATAAAACATAAAAGGGGGGGGGATAGAGGATAGGCTATATTCGAGAATAATACTCTTACTCTGATTGATGTCTTATTGCTCGTCTAGCGAGCTGTATGAATCCCAACCGGTGAACAACCCCCACCACCTGCCTGTCTGACTGACTGCCTAGCTGTACTGATACGTATACACCCCTATCACCATCTAGACCACAACTAGCGCACGATATCTCGACTTGCCGCGCTATTTCACAACCGCGGCTCTCGAAACGTTTCCTACTTCTCCATCTGCGATCGTATCCTCGACTTGCTTCTCGGCGCCCCACGCAAGCAGCGTGCTGGTAAAACGCTGTCTCAGCGTTTCGCTTCGACGGACCCCCATCTTCGCGGTGCAATGGACAGGCAACCATGACCTCAACATCGCGGTCCAGCATCTGTACCTACCACAATAATCCTTCCTCGCCCGCATCTCTTCAATCCAAGACCCCCCTAACCTCCTCTTCCCTCCTCTCCTCAGGCTCATACCCCAATTCCGCCCCCACAACATCCATAACGTTCCCCCTCCCCCCTCCACCCTCGGTCTCGCTCCACTCCCTCAACGCGCGCTCCTCGCTCTCCTTTAGCGCGGCGCTTAGGTCCTCTAGACGGCCGTGGACGGCATATCCCATCCTATCCAGCTCCTTCGCGAGCTCCAGCTGGTGGTTATCGAGTAGTGCCGGGTTAGGGACGAGGATGAGCGGGAGGGAAAGGCGGAGGGCATCGAGAGCCGTTCCTGCGCCTGGGTTGTGTAAGCAAATCTCTCGATCTCCACGTCGTCTATCCACACAGCCCGCAAACAGAAAAGGGACGCAAGGTCAACGAACCAGCATGAGAAACAACACAACCCCTCCTCCTCCCCTCCCCAGCATCGGCTTTACACTCCCTCATCTCCTCCCCCAACCCACCCCCCTGGAACCCAAACGCGCGAACGCTCAGCCCTAGATTCTTGAGCGTGGGCGCGAGCTTCGTGATCCATTCCTGTGCGGGGACTAGGTCCGCGCCGCATTGGAGGGTGAGGTGCGTGTAGCCCTGTGACGAGAGGGTGGAGAGGAAGGCGGGGGAGAGGGAGGCGGAGAGGAGGGCGGGGAAGGGGGCTGTTGCGCCGAGGGTTATGAGGCAGGTGCGGGGGGACATGGGGGGTGGTTGTGGGGAGGTTGGTGGTGGTGGTGGTTTGTGGACGCCAGAGGTGGCGCTGTGGTGGTTCGGGTGCTGGGGGCTGCGGGTTGGTTGTGGGTGTTGAAGAGGGTAAGTTGTGTGCTGGGAGCTGGTGGAGAGGTTGTGGAGGGAAGGTGATGCTTGGTTTCGAGGATGGGGCGGTCGGTCTGGGATGGGCGATTCTGCCGGTTTTAGAAAAGCGGTGAGAAGTGTTGGATATATGCTGGGAGTTGGATTGACAGCGTTGTAATGACTCGATTATGCGATTGCGATAAAGAGAGGAAGATGAGTGGTAGATATGGAGATTAAA
The DNA here is from genome assembly GCA_000750995.1 of Pseudogymnoascus sp. VKM F-4520 (FW-2644). NCBI lineage: Eukaryota > Fungi > Ascomycota > Leotiomycetes > Thelebolales > Thelebolaceae > Pseudogymnoascus > Pseudogymnoascus sp. VKM F-4520 (FW-2644). The sequence continues at coordinate 8,873 of JPKE01002329.1, read as the reverse complement.
TAGGCACCTAAGCAATTAAATGATATTAAGCTGGAAATAAATTTTGTTGTGCGTCCTGCCCCTCTAGAGAGCTCCCGTCAACTTTCACGACTAGGATTATGGTTTGTTGCCTCATACTCCAGGCGTAAAGTTATATCTCCATCGTCAAAAAGTTCCGCACCTCCCAGAGCTCAACGACCAAAAGCGGCAGCTGCGCCACGACATCCCCCTCCGCAGCGCGCTCCCGTCAATCGAGTGCTTCAGCACCTGCACAATTCATACAACTCAATTATAGGCACTACGCTCCGCCATGTCCGCAGCAGCATCGAGCCTTCGCCTCGCGGCCAGGAGGTGCCAAAGCGGCCTCGCGAGCAAGCAATCTCCTCTCCTCCGAAGCTTCACCACCTCCTCCCCTCGCCTCGAGGAATCCACACCCAAGGACCCCAAGGAGCCCACCCCGGCCGCCTCCCTAAACCCCGAGGACGCGCAATGGTCCCGCTTCGAGAAGACGATCGAGTCGATCCGACACGGCGAGCTGGCGGGTGTGACGGCCAACATCGTGAACAGGCGCATGACTGATGCGCAGCGGCGGCGGCGGCCCGCGGTGGTGCGGAACGCGAAGCAGAAGATGGGTCTGCTGAATATGAACGAAAAGGACAGTGTTGAGGACCCGGAGTTCGAGGAGGACGATGTGACAGCGTTGGCGCACGGTGATCTTGACCAGCACCGCGAGTACCGCAAGTATGCGCGGCTGATGGCGTGGGAGATGCCGTTGTTGACGAGTACGTTTATCTTGTGTCTTGTGGTGAATGGGGATGTGATGTGCTGACACGCGGAACAGAGATGGCGAAACCGTTTGTGCCCCCGAACCAGAGCCAGGTACTACGCTTCAGGTACACGACGTACATGGGCGAGGAGCACCCAGCGGAGAAGAAGGTGGTGGTTGAGTTCTGCCCGGACGATATCCCAGGACTCGAGCCGGTACAGAAGGACAAGCTCAAGAAGCTGGCGGGCGTGCGTTTCAACCCCGAGACGCAGATCGTCAAGATGAGCAGCGAGATGTTCGAGTCGCAGGCGCAGAACAAGCGCTACCTAGGAGACCTCGTCGACATTCTCGTGCGTGAGGCCAAGGTACGTCTTCTCTTTCACAGCCATGGGCGTAGTCGTTGGGTTGGTTAACTAACGTATTACAGGATCCCAAGGACACGTTTGAGGATGTCCCGCTTGATACGCGCCATCATACGTTCAAGACGAAGCCGAAATTCCCACGCGAGTGGCGTATTACCCCGGAGAGGCAGGCGGAGCTTGACGCTGGTCGGGCGGAGGCACTGAGGCTTGATCAGGCGAGGGTGGAGAGCGGGCTACTCCTTGATGGGGGGGCTTTTGTCAGGGAGGCGCATGCGCAGGCGGCGAAGTTGGCTGGGGCTGCGAGACTCGCAGAGCCAGCTATGGCAGCGGGCAGAGGAAAGGCACCGAAGAAGGTGTCTGTGAGGCGGTAGAGAGTGTACGAATGTGGGATTGGGCTGCATTGTAAGATACTGTTGTATATGGATGTGGAATAGAATCGACGATGAATTTGTTTTATATTATCATATTTACACATATTTGGAGGCTGTAGAATCAGGACAGTGAAATTTCTTCTTTCATGTAATTTTCATGACTTGAATACTGATTGAAATGCCTAATCTGGATATCTTGAGGTCGCGCGTTAGTTTCTTCCTTCTCACCCCCTGGCTGTTACTAGGATGTATATGGCACGTGCATATGTCACGTGTTTAGAGAGAGGACGGCATTCGGACGAATAGCAACGTCCGACTCAGATTTTGTTGAACGATCAGCGGCTAAATAACACGTGACTTGCATGTGCCCATTCCATTTCTGGTTAGATCATAATTCACATGCCTCGGTCTCGGTACTTTATCATCGATGGAAGTGTGGGGAAGTCAGCGCGAGGTATGACAATTTGCGGAGTGCCGTCATCATCCGGGGAAGGTGATTTCATATCAATTGCCCCTTCTGTCCCCTCTCCATTCCCCTATACAATATCATCGCAGCTCCTCCTCCTCGACTGCATCATCATATAAAACCTCTCAATTCGAAACCAGAGATCCTACGTTGGCAATACTGCCACCCTTCACGCCTTTTACACACAAGAGCTAGCCAATAGCAAACCACCGCCATGGCACCCCAAGCTCAAGCACCAGTTAAATTAGACGCGTTCGAGAACACGCCCATCGATACCCTCCCGTCTATGGCCGCCGGCGTGCGCCTCGCCTATGCCTCGCAAAAGACGCGCCCCATCGCATGGCGTATCCAGCAGCTGCGCAAGCTCTACTGGGCGCTCGTGGATCTCACCCCCGACTTCCTCGAGGCATTGAAGCTCGATGTCGGCAAGTCGGTCTACGAGTCCCAGGTTACGGAGATCGAGTGGTGCAAGAACGACATCGTCTTCGTCACCAAGAACCTCGAGAAGTGGGCACAGGACGAGTCGCCCCCGGACATTGCTCTGCCGAATAAATTTATGAGCCCCCTTATCCGCAAGCAACCGCTCGGCGCCGTCCTCATCATCGGCTGCTGGAACTTCCCCATCCAGCTCAGCATTGGCCCGTTCATTGGAGCCATCGCTGCTGGCTGCACCGCCGTGCTCAAGCCCAGCGAGATCAGCCCTGCGTCCGCGATGGTGCTGAAGAAGCTCATCGAGAAACTCGACCCCGCCTGCTTCGCCGTCGCCAACGGAGGCAAGGACGAGACCACCGCGCTATTGAACGAGAAGTGGGACAAGATCTTCTACACGGGTAACTCCGTCGTTGGAACGATCATCGCGAAGAAGGCGGCTGAGACGCTGACACCCGTCGCTCTCGAGCTGGGTGGACGAAACCCTGCTTTTGTGACGAGGAACACGGATCTCCGCCTTGCGGCTCGCCGCCTGCTCTGGGGCAAGCACATCAACGCTGGCCAGGTCTGCATCAGTCAGAACTACACGATGGTGGATGCCGATGTCGCCGACGAGTTCGTTGAGCAGCTACGCATCGCCAATAAGGAGTTCTATCCCCAGGGCGCAAAGGCCAGCCCGGATTTTGGTCGCATTGTTTCCGATCACCACTTCGCTCGCGTCAAGAAGATGCTTGATTCGACGCAGGGTAAGATTGTTATCGGTGGCGCCACCGATGCCGCGGACAGGTTCATCGAGCCCACGGTAGTAATTGTTAAGGACCAAAACGACTCGCTCATCACCGAGGAGTCCTTCGGCCCGCTCCTCCCTATCCTCCCCGTCGCGAACCTCGACGAGGCTATCCGCATCGCTAACGAGGTCCACTCCACCCCACTCGGCCTATACGCCTTCGGCAACAAGGAGGAGGTCAACCGCATCCTCAAGGGCACAACCAGCGGCGGTGCCACCATCGGTGACTCGCTGTTCCATGCTAGTATCCCTACGTTGGCCTTCGGTGGTGTCGGTGACTCCGGACAGGGCACTTACCGCGGAAAGGCCAGTTTCGATTGCTTCTCGCATCGTCGTCCAATCACCCGCACACCTGGGTGGATGGAGAAGCTCCTCGATATTCGTTACCCCCCATACAGTGGCAAGGTACGTTTCTTTATCCTTTCCCCCTCTCATCCCCACCTCCAACCCGGCCTCGACTGGTTGTGCAGATGGGGGATCATGACGAACTGAACCTATCCAAGCTAACTCCCTTCCAGCTCCAGAAGATGATTGCCACCTCTGTCGTCAAGCCCAACTTCGACCGCCAACTCCGCACAAAGTACGGTATCACAGACTATCTCCGCGCCGCATTCCTCTTGGGCGGCGGTGGCGTGAAGGAGGGCCTCGCGAGGTGGGTACTTTTTGTTTTGGTCGCGGCAATGGCGAAGAAGGGGATTGATAGCCGCGGTGGGTTGCCAAACTACCTGAGGTAGGAGGCTATTACTAAGGATGCGTAGGTGATCGTGCGAGGCTGTAGGTGATGGTGGAAGTGGAGAAGGGTGAGAAGGAAAGGGGAGTGGATTTGGTGGGGAAAAGAAGGGGGGAGGAGAGAGGGGGGAACGAGCGCCGAGACCCCAGGCGATCGGTTGGAGAGGGGAAGCTGTTTGATCTGTATACTCCATGCCTTGACGCTAGCGCCTATGTATTCGATTTCCTATGTCTATTTCTCCGCCTTCGCCAAAACAGTCGCTGTCGGCACCGTAAGATTATGTATGCTCCGAAAAAAATGTTCAAGAATATCAAACGATGATTCCGAGAGGGTTTTATGTGTATGCCATGTATAATATATTATATAATATCTCACGTAAGCGCGTTGGGCTTCTACCTATAGATATCGTTGCTCTCATCTTGTCTCATCGCTACAACAGTAGTGACAGTGCGCTCGTATAAGTAGCCCTCTGAATTAACCGTGCCTTGATAGCTCCACAGCAGCCGCCATTGGCGGTGCTGATTCCACAATACTTCCTTCCTCTTCCACAGCGCCTGGCACATTCGCGTTAACCTCAACCAACTCGTCAACCATGACCTAAATTCCGACTTTAAACGCCATAGTAGCGGGCGTACCCAATTACTCTACATCTGGTCTATCGAAGCCGTCAAGCGGCTGTCCCACGGCCAGCCCCCCAGCCCGGTCCATTTCTTGCCGGGCCATAAGCAGCCTCGCTTTGTTCTGCTGCTCCAGGAGCATCAGCTGCAACTGATAGTCTTGTCCATCGCCGTAAGGCGGCTGTCCTGCGGCCGACCCCCCAGCCTGGTCCATTTCCTGCCGGGCCATAAGCAGCCTCTTTTTGTTCTGCTGCTCCAGGAGCATCAGCTGCATCTGATAGTCTTCTGGACCACCGCCGTAAAGTGACTGTCCCGCGGCCGACCCCCCAGCCTGGTCCATTTCTTGCCGGGCCATAAGCAACCTCATTTTGTTCTGCTGCTCCAGGGAGTCTAGCTGCGTCTGATAGTCCTCGAAGGTGGAGCTAGGGTTGGGTGCTGTACTGGCTCCTTCTCGGGCCGTCAGTAGCCTCCTTCTGTTCTGTAGCTCCAGGATCATCAGCTGTATTTGCTGGCCTTCTTCCACGGCGGAGCTGGGGCCCATGGGTTCTGTGTGAGGTGCCTCTCCGCTCGCTCCTTCTCGGGACCGAAGCAGCCTCATTCGGTTCTCTAGCTCCAAGATCGTCAGCTGTATTTGCTGGTCTTCGAGGGCGAGGCTGGCGGAGGTGGGTGTTTGGTTAGGTGGCCCTTGTCCCACGTTGTTCGAAGCCATGGTTGGGTTGTAAATAAATTAGATTTGAAGCTAGCTATCAAAGGAAATAGGTAACCTATTCACTGAATAAGTTTGTTAGTTGGATCGAATCCGAGATCAGAGCTGCTACTATATAAGTCCGATCAATATCACCTTATAAGTCAGATCATTATATTTGTGTTCTGTTTGTACGGACTACCTCACCTGAGAGTTCCAACATGAGTGATTAGGTAACACATGTCACGTGCCATATGCCCATCCTATCGATGCGAACACGTGCCTCACAGAAAATCCGGCCCAAGCTTTTTTCTCATTGGATAACCAGACATCAAATTGTGTGCGGGGTCTTGGCCAATGGCGACTTTCGATAAAGAGCAATCGAACTCTCTCCAACACTCTCGCCTCACACCGACTTCATCATCTACAAAAGGAATCAACGCTACTTCAACCTTCTTAAAGCCAAACCCAACTCCAACTCCAGCACCTTGTCAACTGCCAACTATCGAAATACAATCGTCTTACGACATCAATCAAATACATCAATCGTCGTCTACTTTACAGCTCGTCAAAACAACCTCACAGGTCGACCGTTGAGTCAAAGCACCAAACCTCTTACCACCACTTATCGACAACCGTGGCCAACCTCAAAAATGGCTCTTTTACAAACCAAAAGTAACAATCAAAGTAATAATTGCAGTGGCGAGGTGGTTGCACGTCGTGCTGTCGTCCTCGCCTCGGCTTATGTCGTCGACCGTTCGACGACATTGACTGGATTCCACTACTCCACTACCGGGGCGGACGGTTAGTCCTCCCCCTTCCCCATCTAACACCTACAGCAGAAACTAACATACTCACAGGGGCACAGTGGTATTCCTGAGGTCCCTTCCTCAGGCGTTCCCTCCCCGCCCTCCAGCCCCCCCCTCGCGGCATTCACCTCAGCCAACGAACTCGCCTACGTTTCTCGGAGCAAATCCCAGAGACACGGCAACGATGGCACCGCGATGAGAGGGGGGCGCGCAGGCGGGGCAGCGCATTCCATTCGGGAAGAGTGTGAGAGACTCTTCTGCGAGACCATGACTACTGTATTCCTTGGTGAGAGGGACTCGGCAGCGCATGGCTCCTACGAATGGGATGTGAGCGCACATTCACCCCCGCAAGAGGGGATGGATGGGCAGAGCTATTTCAAGAACGCGGTCCAGCGGCACAACGGCGTTGGGTCGTGGCTGGAGCTGTGGGACTATGCCGGCGGGTGTAGTTTCAAGGGCTTCGTGGCGGGGGCAGGCGACAAAAGATGTCTGTTCACGTTCTTCGATCACTCAGTCATCAATCGCGATTTGAAGCAAGCGTAAGTGCCCCCACAAGATTTCTGAAGAGAGAATTCCAATGCTGACAAAATGTAGATTGATGGCAATAATTGATCTGGCAAGCAGTCCCTTAGGCTGCTCTCAGGTTGTGGTTTGCCTCGACAGGTCGATTTCGGCCGAGGATAGCAAGTCACTGCTGAAGAGCCTCCGATGGGTCGGCTTCGAGCTGGTCACACTCGACTTATGGGCAGAATCACGCAGTAGTCCCAGCAACGAGTGGCTTTTCCTTGGTATGGAGTTGTAGAGAAGACGGTTCTCCGACTCTCTCACTACGATACGGTATAATATTTTCTTGGCGACGAGACACAACAAGTTTGCGATCAGGTTCTAGATCAGGTTCTCAATTAGGTGGCGCGTGGAGGAGCATAGTTTGGGCGAGGTTTTACGCTATTGGGGTTATTGGAGCATCTGCTGCGTCTGGCTCGGGGATTCTTTGTTGAACAAAGAGATCACAAAATGAATATTTGCAGAAAATGAAATTGATTATAATTGTAATGGCCACATGTGGAATCTATAAAACTGATGTGATTGCCTTCAATGTTCTACTTGGACAGCAGTGATTCAGATCGCACTAATTGTTCGTGACCCTTGCCACCCAAAAGTCTTGAAGAGAGACGGTTTGTGACGACACTGTTAACAGCAACTGTAAGCAAAATAAATGCTATTAATCACTCGGGGCGGTAAGCTAAAATAATAATTTATATCGGCTTAGATGCTAATATCAGTTCTGAGCTTCAAACGGTCCCACTTCAGACTTTTGGGCTGCAGGAATATGTCAAGCACGGAAGTGGGCCCATATCTACAATCGATAAGCAGCACTTGTCCAACCAGGCTACGCATACGATTAATGCTGTTTATACAGGTTACCCTTACTTTATAGTAGACTTCTTGCATTAAAATGTTGAATTACGTTGGTTTAAACCCAAAAGTTATAATTTGCTAGAGGTAACCTCGAAAATGGCGTATGATTTTGTCCGTCTAGTATATCACTAAGAATCACGACTTCAGCCGTTTAAACCCTGCCGCTACGTAACGGATCATCCCAACTCTTTACTCCCCGCACTTGATTGAATGGCTGAATAGTCGGTCACACTGTCTCAAAAGTTATTATTGACCGACAAACTACGACAATACTTGCCTATATTCTCATCTACGTATTCTGGTTGCCCGGCTCTGCTTGTCCTGGCCACCTACCTATCGGGTGATCGATCACCTGGCCAGACCCTGCGGTTATCAGCTACGTTCTTGATCATCAGCCCACTCTCTGACTCTCCCATTTTGCCCCGACATTTCGTCGTTATCTACTCTACACAAGTCGGCGCAACCGCAAACCGCTATCGTGATCTTAACTATGGCTTAACTCGTCCACTTCTCAAGAAACAGCTAGAAGTGATATACACTACACGCCTCCTCGGGGCATCTACAGCCTTTCTCCTCTACACCGAGACATAGATAGCTCACTATACTAAGGTGCCGCCTTGTGCCTCCGGCATCGCCTGTGACGTACCCAGCTCCCACCTCAACACAACGGCCTCAACCACGATCACAGCTTTATCCTCCCGAATCAGCTGCCCGCCATGCTTCATACAGCCAACCAATCCACCACTCCCACCTCACCTAATCAACTCATAAAACAACAAATACACCTCCTTCTGCATCCCCAACACCTCAGACGTCTTACTCTCCTTAACCCTCTCATCACTAATCCTCCCCCGCCCCTTCCGCAAGCGTCACTCCATAACCCCCAGCACCAGCTCCACCAACTCCACCACCTCCGCACCCACAATCTTCTCCCTAGCCACCAGCTTCGCATCCCTCAACACCTCCCCAAGCACCTCTCCAACCTCCCCCTCCTCGTCTCCCTCCTTCAGTCACCCCCTCGGGACCTACGACCCCAACTCAGACACAGACCCAACACAGACATATAAACTCCACTGCGCCCGCCCCGACCACCTCAAATGCTCCACCTGCGCCACCGACCTCGCCTTCGCCTCCCAAATCATCAGCAAAGCCTTCACCGGGCGCCACGGCCGCGCGTATCTCGTCTCCCCGCCCCCCTCGCCCCGCGGAGCCGACAAAGACGCCCAGTGCAGCCTGATCAACATCACGATCGGTCGGCCCGTGAGCCGGCAGCTGGCGACGGGCGCGCATGTGGTGGCGGATATCAGCTGTGCGATTTGTGAGAAGGTGGTGGGGTGGAAGTATGTTGATGCGAGGGAGGAGGCGCAGAGGTATAAGGTGGGGAAGTTTATATTGGAGATGAGGAGGGTGGCGGTGGTGAAGGGGTGGGAGGATGTGGTTGTTGAGAGGGGGA
>JPKE01002325.1:0-36225 GCA_000750995.1 Pseudogymnoascus sp. VKM F-4520 (FW-2644) | reverse complement strand
TCTGGCAAAGCGTCCCGTTACGCCATCCGTCCCGTTACGCCACGACTTACGTTATATATGTTCTAGGTTATTATGTGTTTCTAGGTTTGTATAAAGGCTATATCCTTTGTACAAACCTATAAGCTTACTTTCCTATATATGTTCTAGGTTATCACGTGTTGATTTCCGCCCTTACTCTAACACAAGGCCCTTGATTTCGAAGCGCCCCCTACCCTTGCAAAGAAGGCATATGACACTCTCTTCAAACCGTAGCAACTAAGGTACTTAAGCTAATGTGCTGAGCATTAGTTAAGTTAGATTGGTGGCTGCTGCGATTGCCTCCCTCTACCATATAATGGGAAAGCAGAAGGCGGCAACTTTTTTGATGGCATTGGATATCTGCGTGCTCTAGGTAGTAGCAAAGTAAGTTCAGATTCACTCTCTCGCTGGTGGTTTACTGTATTTTATGTAACTTGCATACTTCAACAGTCTCGGACGGCAACTTATTCCACCTGTAATCATATTGGAAACTTAGCGGTTGTAGTTGTTCAAACATGCCAGCCCGGGGGTTTTCATCTAGTTAGTGGACAGGAATGCGACACTGGGGAGTCTGTGTCTTACTTAGACAAGCAAAATGCTGATTAATCTAATGGAGGATCCTAACTTCAAATGCTATCTTACCTAATTTATTAAATAGGATATAGCAGACACAATTAAGTGGTATATTTCCTATCCCTATCCCAAAACCCCTAACCTGTCACCCGACAACGCAGACCATCCTCCCGTTCCCGTTATGCACCCACGAACACGCTATGCTGCTGAGAATAGCACATATGTGTTCCATCGCCGATTGCTATGGTATGTGTTGAACGCACTGCATTATTAATCTGTGCGACTGGGTATAGGTTGGCATTGAGATATTTGTGACAATTTGGGCGATGATTATGATATCGACGGTAGATTAGATCGATATAATTGCAGGGCTGCAGTTTTCGCACCGAAACGAACCTACATGTTTGTTCCCTTGGGATACCAGCATTCGACTGGAGTAACTACTCTGCAATTTTTGCACCTTGGTTTGTGAGTAACCCAACTTTGTTTATGGGAAATAACTACAGCAAGTCACATATGTATCCCTCAACATCGTTAAATAACACCCAGTGGTAATATTGACAGGGAAGACAGGTATTTCCATGCTATCGACAGATCAAACCCTTCTAGTATCTAATGTTACGTGTCAAGTTTGGACTGATTTGCTTCTATCCATCTATCAGAAGGAACATTATAGTCTTCATTATATACATGATGGACGTGTTCCTTTGCCTCGAAACGAGTAACGGCTTTTATGGCCTGACGCAATGACGGTTATTTCCTCAATGACGCCGGAGCTCTAGGAAACGATGGGCCCAAAGTCGAGCAGCCTCTGGCAACACAGGAGCTAAAAGTTGAGGAGCCTGCTGGAGCCGTGGAGCCGGAGGTTGAGGAATCGGTGCCGGTTATGAGGCCACCGGACTAGTTCCCACCAAAGGACTAGCTGCTGCAGAGGAACCAGCAATAGTGGACGAGAAACCAGCCGCGGCCAAAATAGAGATCTCGACAACTACAGAAGTGGTTGAACCGAAAGAGGATCACTGAGGATATATCGCCTCCGTAGAAGTCAACGATTATTCCTCGGTTGGTGTTTGGGAAGGATATTCCCCTGGAATATGCATGTGAGTGGTGTTAGAAGACGTATCATTGCCAACATATCGAGGGGTACGAGATGGCCCGGTAAACGATTGGCTTTCATGGGCTGTGGTTGGCAAGCTTGTCGCTTGCTCTAAACTTTTCGACACTGGATACTCGGGACGTTGCTCTGCAACCTGATTCACAGCAGTGATAGTATTTAGCCCAGCCACTGACGGTACAATTAAGGAGTAGTCCAAATATGGCAGTGAACGACTGTTGGCGTTCGCCGTATCTGTGATGACAGGGTGGATAGTTGCCTGAGATGCCGTCATAAGACCTGCGGCCTCATTCCCAGCCGTGGTAGGCTCTGTCTGTGCAAGACGTTCCTGAAATGCCGGGTCGTTATTAGCGGCCATATATTGTACCTGGGAATTGAGGGGCGATTGGTTGAATTGACGTTCTGGAGCAGTAATCTGTTGATAGTCGCTATGTTGAGCTAACCCCGTTTCATCGACGGCCGTTTTATTCGTCATGGGTGAGCCTTGTGGGTTCTGGTTTCCAAGCGGTTGATAAGTGTAGGGGTTTAGTCCATCCTCGACGGCGAATTGATCCAGTTGTGTCGCGTGTGATGGTCTAGCTCCATCTGAGGCGCCATGTCCGGAATGTGATGATGCTCGAGAGATGATTCGATGCTCCGGGAAATATTCACCCATCCCGCCTCCCGCTACATTTGAAGTAGTAGAAGTTTCGTTCCGAGTTCCATTGTTTCCTAAGCTTGAGTTTGCACTAGACGGCGAAAGAGGTACTTGTAAGCCACGAGAAGGGTCGATCTGGATGTCGGACGGGAATCTCCCACCTGGTTCCGGCCGCTTGGCGTTTTCTTGTTTATTGGCAACTTGCACGACAGCAGAGTTTGAAACTGTTGTGAACGGCTCCTCATCTTCCTCGTCCATAACCCCGTCACTGCTTACAGATGCTGCTCGTTGGGAGGCAGCACTGAAGCTTCGGGCGTGTGAACGAACAAATGCATTTCGTTCCTGCGGTGCACTTTCTGTCAATGACTTGATATCATCATACCAAGCCATCATCGTATCGTAGCTTTCCGCTCGAAACACCCAGGAATGGCCTCTATGCAGAGATCCAGTTTGGCGGCCCTTTAGCATGAATTTATTCGACGACCCACCTTCCGAGGAGTGGGATCCAAGCTTCTGCTCAGGAAGATAAAGAGACATTATAGGGGCCTGAGATTTGTCCGCGGTTTTGAACTCATGTAGATGTGTTGGCGACAACACATACCATCCAGCAGTATAGCTTTTCAAGTACTTGCTCTTACGCTCCAGCAAACCTGCTCGAACTTCCTGGGCAAGCTCGTGATCGCGGCCTGGGTAGTGAATGTTTTCAACACTACGCATAGGGACTCTGGGATCAACGAAGTGCTCATCTGACTCGATAAAACTGTTCCACTCATAGTCTCTAGGCATCGCAATCGGACCCGTTCTGAGGTTCTGGATCGCAGTGTATGCCTCGTCGGCATCACGTTTCAGTATGCCCGTGTAAGCGTTGTAAGCTTTCTGGATTTCGCCCACTACAATAGACTCAAGCTCTCGGCCAGATGTTTCCAAGTTAAGGTATGCCTTCGTTTGTTAGGTTTGGCATTATTCACTGTGTTGATGTTGGCTTACCTGGTGGAGATAATTTTCTTCATCAATCTGCCTCTCGAGCTGGCGCTCAACTGCTAGTCTCAGTAAGTACGGATCTTGCTTTCCTGTCATCTGGGAAGCATCAATGTCGGATTGGCCCAGCGAATCTCCCAATAAGCGCACAGCCCTTCTTGTAGTATCCATTTCTCTGTCAACGGAGTTTTTGAAGTCACCAGACAAATTCTTGATCTCTTTGATCTTTTGTTGAAGGTCACTCCGTAAACCAGCCAAGGCTTGTACCACGTCTTCTTGGATCATTCGAGCCTTGCTCGATTCTGTGATTGCCTGTTTGTGGTAATCACGTAGTATCTGCATTGCTTCATTGATGCCATTAGACTGGAGGAAATTTTCGGGCGCGCTGATATTGTTGGCAACATTTGATAGTTTCAAGATGCTCTTTCCTCTGTGGTCGTATCCGTTCTGGATCTCTCTAAAGTAAACAATGAGGTCTTTCAAAAATTTCCTCCACGCTGCTCACGCCAACATTAGTAGCGGTTTTTGTAATATGGAAAGTAGCCTGCACAGCTGATACACATACCTGTAAATCTATTCGCAAGCGCCTCTGTGGGGTTACCGGTAGTCGGCACAGGAGAATAGAATGCGCTGTGAATCTCATCCGATGGCTCTGGCTGCAAAGCCAAACTCCTTACGCTACCAGCTCGGGAACTCCGACGGCTACTGCTTCGCCTGAGCGATGCCTTCTTTTTGAGTGTTCCCCCTCGTCGCGGAAGCAATGGGTCACCTTGTGACAGAACAGAGGGCGTATGCTTCAAATGGTAGCGTTCACTGTCAATGATCGAGCTGCCCCGCTGGCTAGCGTCCCATTCTTCATTGAATTTTCCGTAGCTTTGATAGGAAGCGTTTTGTGATAAAGGCGACTGATCAACACCATTTCCTCCGATTAGACTGCGGTCCGGTATGATCGAGTCGTTGGTTGAGAGCAGCAGAGGGGCTTTTGTACTCGTGCTATATCCTGTTTCCGCACGTTGCTGTGTAGCACGGCTTCCTGATGGAAGTGATGACATGATGTATTCCTCTGCGACGCAATAATATTGAACGAGTTCGGAGTGTCGAAAGCATTAATACCAAGTTAGGCAAGTTAATGTTGTGGTTTGTTGTCGCACACTGGATATCTGCCTGTCAAGTGAAACAACGACAGCTGCTTGACGACAAGATGGAATGTACACTGGTTGGCATTGGGCAATACCGAATATCAGTGATATTTGTTGGTAATAGAGGTTGTGGTGGTGTTATGGTGTAAATGGGGTAAACTTGGTCGATAGTATCCTGGGCCTGGCACTCAGCCGAGATTGGCAATAAGTGATATGATGACGACGTTCCAAACCACTGGAACTCAGGGATCAGGGACAATCAACAAAGATCGACATCACATGACCTAAATTAACTATCGTTTTCTGTCAATAATCGTCGATTACCCCATTGTTGGCATAAAGAGGTGGATATACTCTACGGATGCTAAATTTTAGTAGTACGACCTTAAAACATCTCTACGTTCACTTTGTTTTCCCACCAATTGTTCTAGTTTAACTCGGGGGGATGTTTTCCAGCTACCATTTACTTCATTGCCCTAGGTTCTCATGCGGCTTATATTCTTGAATTTGACCAGAACTACACACCGTTTAGGCCTTTGAAACCTCCGCCACCTTACCATCGTTGGCTGCGAATGGGTTTGCTGTACCTCGCTCGTCCCTCAGTGCAATCAGCTTCTCCTTTGCTTCCTGGACAGAAACTGGCTTGCCACGGTCTTGGCTCGAAGTATCATCGCGGTTTCTGATGTTGACCTCGCCATTCTTCATTTCTTGGTCGCCAACAACTTATCACAATGTTAGCCATCAATCCTCGGTAAATGCATGTTACGAGATCATACCGAATATAAAGTTATACTGGGCCAATTGACCAGTACGGATCTTCTTTTGAAGAGTGTTACCACTCAGATCAACGTCGACGAAAAACTTCAGTTTGTGGAAGGTTCCTTGAACCTCTTTCGCGTACTCGTAGAAGCCAACGCCGACCGGGATGATTAAAATCTGCCGCGGGCTCAGCCAGAATGGCCATTTGCCTCCGAAGTGCTCAATCAGAACCGCAACGAACCGCTCAATACTCCCAGCCATCGCACGATGGATCATGACGGGCCGAGCACAACCTGGCGTAAGGGCCTTCGCCTTATCCTTCTTCGACACATCCTTCTCTGCTGTAGCCGCCGCCGCCGCAACATTCTCTCCCTTGCTTGCTTCGTCCTTTGGCTTCATAGCCCCCTCTGATGTCATGTATTCGAGACCAAAGTTTTTAGGAAGTTGAAAGTCGAGCTGGATCGTCGCGCATTGCCAGTCACGCCTCATCGAGTCGGAGATCTTGATATCAATCTTTGGCCCATAAAATGCGGCATCCCCGTGATTGTACTCCCATGGCGTTCCCCCAGGAGACGCCGCAAAGTGATCTAGAGCCGCCTTCAAGCTGGCTTCGGCGCTGTCCCATTCGGCAAGCTCACCCATGAACTTCTCAGGGTTTCTTGTGGAGAGCTTCATCTTGAAAGTGAAGCCGAGAAGGCCGTACATGGTGCGAAGAAAATCGAATAATCCTTCGATTTCACCAACGATTTGATCTTCACGGCAGAAAATGTGGGCATCATCCTGCTGAAATCTTCGGACTCTCGTCAAACCCGTAAGTGCACCCGACGCTTCATTGCGATGCAACACACCAAAGTCAGCAACTCTCCACGGCAACTCGCGATGACTTCTCTCGCGATGAGAGAACAACAGGCAATGTCCCGGGCAGTTCATAGGCTTTAGTCCAAACTGCTCCTTTTCTACATCAAACGTAAACATATCATCCTTGTAATTCTGCCAATGCCCAGATGTTTTCCATAGCTCAGAATTGAACATATTTGGAGTGATAACTTCTTCATATCCTCGCTTCCAATACTCGTCCCGCAAGAATGCCTGGATGGTGTTGTATATGCGAGCCCCATGAGGGAGCCACATCGCAGAACCTGGTGACATTTCATGGAAAAAGAAAAGCTCTTGTTCCCTACCGATTTTTCGATGATCGCGCTTAGCAGCCTCCTCAAGGAATTTCTTATGCTCTGCCATCATCTTTTTGTCTGGGAATGAGACACCATAGATGCGTTGTAGAGAGTCTCTCTTTGGATCACCGAGAAAGTACGACGCTGAATTCTTCATGATCGCAAATGTTTCAATCCTGCCCGTATTGGGAACATGCGGTCCCCTGCACAGATCGATCAAGGGTCCATTTCGGTAAACTGTGGTCTTTGGTTCTGTAACCTTCTCTTTGATGACGTGTTGCTTGTATGGGTTGCCCTTGAACATTTCTAACAAGTCCTCCTTCGATATGACAAGTCTCTCGAACTGTTGTTTCTCCTTGACGATTTTGCTGAATAGCGTTTCAATCGGCTTCCAATCCGACTGCTGAACTGCTGCACCTTCAGGGAGGGCCATCTCATAATAGAAGCCGTCATCGATTGGTGGACCAAAGCAAAGATTGCAGCCGAATCTCCGTTCAGAGGCCTCGCCTAGGATATGAGCACTTGAATGCCAGAAAACCTTCCGACCCTCCTCATCCTCAAATGGGAGCAATTCCAAGCTGCAGCTCTCCTCCAGTGGTCGCTCGAGATCCCACAGCTGGTTGTTATCGCCGTTGAGCCTTGCGATGACGGTGCGCTTGAGTAAACTATTCGAAATAGCCTTAGCGATCTCCGAAGGGGTTGTCTCCCACGAAGTTCCTTCTTTGACACTTCCATCTTTCATGGTAATCGTAATCGGTTCACGGGGTTTGGCGGCAAGTTCGACCTCATATTCAGCCTTTAGTTTCTCGAATATCTTGATCCTGTGGGATATGAAGTCCGGCTCAGGACTGAGTTCCAATGGCCCAGATGCCCCGCCATCGTCCCCGCTCTTTTTCTCCTTCTTGGGCTTTTGTTGTTGCTTCTTGTTAACAGCTAGGTTCTTGACGCCGTCCTTGACAGCGTCAACGGCATCTTTGACGGTGTCTGCCATGCCGACGACCCTCTGAGATATATCGTTTGGACGTGGGAGAAAGTGGTGGGGTGAGTCAAATTGTTGTCGGTGTCGCTTCGTAGTACCTGATAATACCAACCACACAGAGAAACACGCTAACTGCGGGGATCTAGTTGAGAAACTAGTCCATATTGAGTTTAGTTTCTTGACACAAAATAACTTTAGATCAAGTCGACCTTTTTACGTGCTAAGGTTGCCGAATATTCCAATAAAAATTGGGATACAACAACACCGACAGCAACTACCACCCACCAATTCGCAATATGTCGTTCAGAGGTGGTTCCAGAGGCGGTCGCGGTACCGGCGCGAATTCATTCGGAGGTGGAAGCAGAGGAGGCGGCGGCTTTGGGGGTCGTGGTGGTGCGTAACAGTGCTCAAGTCATCGCACAATTAAGAACAGCAGCTGACTTTTACCAGGCGCTCGCGGTGGTTTCTCTAGGGATATGGGTCCTCCAGCGTCAGTCTTGGAGTTGGGATCTTTCCTTCATGCTTGCGAGGGCGAAATGGTTTGCGAATCTACGAACACGAAAATTCCATACTTCAACGCACCTATCTACCTCGAGAATAAGGTGTGTTTCACTGCTCAAGCTCTAATTACGTATGCGTATATATACTGACATTTTGCAGACCTCGATTGGCAAAGTTGATGAGATCCTTGGCCCAATCAACCAGGTTTACTTCACCATAAAGCCAACGGAAGGTATTCAGGCCGGTTCCTTCAAATCAGGCGACAAATTCTTCATCGGCGGCGATAAACTTCTGCCCCTTGAGAAGTTCCTGCCAAAGCCAAAGCCAGCACCTGGCGCACCAAAGCCAAAGCGCGCTGGCGGCGCCAGAGGTGGACGAGGTGGTCCAATCCGTGGTGGACGAGGTGGTGGCTTCTCCCGAGGCGCACCGAGAGGGAGAGGTGGGTTCAGTGCCGGAGGGCGCGGTGGATCCGGATTCTCTCGCGGTGGCAGCAGTGGTGGCTTCTCGAGGGGTGCACCGAGAGGACGTGGTGGATTCAGCAGAGGAAGAGGTTAGGGATGGTGGTACATCACAGACTGGGGTTCTAGGCGTTTTGATCACTTGTCTATTTCAGGTTCTCTGTGTACAAAAGTCACAGCTGCTATAGTTGGCTGGCATCTATCGAGTTGAATGGCATTACTAAAAATCTATTGAATTGGGTATTAATAGTCGTTGTCTGCATAATCACTTGAGCGACCTCGATTCCCGAGAAAGACACCGCTGTTACAGCTTATCAGATGATGTCGTCGCTCCTTGGCCCCAGTATCGGATCCAATCCTAGAGCAACGTTGGATCCGAATGTGACCCGGTTTGATCGAGGAGCTCTCATCGTTGTTGCCCAGGCTAATATGCAAAACATAATCGTAATGCTTCGTTACTCATCGCTAGTGTTCTTCAGATTGATGGGTTCCTTTAGCTTGGTTCTCCTCCGTGGTGGTGCTTTTGGTGGCATCTGTTTAGAAGTAGCTGGTGGTGGCATCGCAAACGTGACACCGTCCGAGCGGTTTATTTTGTCGGCGCCGTCTGCACCGGCTTTTAGAGCCGCCTCCGTCTTGCGGCTCGGCGTCTGTATCCCGGGCTTCTCTGTGAGACCAGCCAGGTCAACAACGCTCACAGAGCTTTCCGTTTGGCTGCTGGGCAAACTAATCCCGAGCAGCTTTCTCGAAAGGTCAGCATCGTTTGTATCCTTCCCTTCATTCAGCCAGGGAACCTGCCCCACTCTACCAACAAGCCGAGTTGTCGTCTCGTCAGCTGGCGCAAAATGAGCATTCCCCGACCCACTGAGTAGAGCAAGAACCTTCAAGATTTCATTCCGCTTGTAATGCGGCGGCTGTGCTAGCTGAGTATGAGCCAGCAAAGGATAGAGCACTCGGAGATAGGTGTGCCGGAGAGAAATAAGTTCGTTGGGCAGATCTAAAAGGTTCCGAATAATGACATCGAGAAGTACTCGCAGGTCGTTGGTATAGAAGTATTCCCGGGTCGCTTCAGTGGTGAAGAGTAGGTATAGAAGTTTCAAGATGAGGAGCTGTAGTGAGGTCTCTGTTTCTCTATTTAGGAGAAGAATAATGTTTTCGCCGAAGGTCATATACTTTTGCCCATGGACACTGAGGACCTTAACAACTCGGTTTGTTGTAGGGATAGAGGTAGCATCTGGAGCAGTGGTCGCAGCGACCATATATTGCTCGTTGAGCACAAGCTATAACTATTAGTACTGAATGGCAGATTTGGAGCAGGTTGAGATTACCAAGACTCGAATGATTGGGTAGTGGTAAGGGTCATTAACGTCGTCGGAGAGCTCTTCAATAATCTGGAATTGGCATTTAACAAAGTCGTCATCCACGTGGCTGAGGTCTTCCAGGCTCAGTTTCTGCATTCTAGACATATCATAGAGCAATTCTAGCAGCAGCCTGTGCAATCTTGAGTCTTCATCCTTCGCGCACTTTATTAACTCCACAAGTCTCGCAAACGAGCCTTCCTTATTCATAATCTTGAATGTGTCCTCGTTTCGCCGTCCATCGAATAGGAGAAAACTGGCTATAATGTACAAAGTGGCCAGTTCATCTTCTTGGAGAAGACTGTACACGAGTTGTATGCGGACATAGTCTTCGTTGGCCTTGAATAGCTCACTCTCCAGGAGTTTCGCTATGGAAGTTGCAACGGCATGGTCCGAAGCAAGGTACTCGTCCTTGAAGTTCGTAGTGAAGTGCAGATATGTCCGCAGTGCTTGGTCGATCAATTGCGACGAGTTGCATCGTACGGAGCATATGTCATCTAGCTCTGTGAGGTAATCTGTCAGCTAAGCTCGACCATGGAGTCATGGATCAACAAACCATCCCAAAATTGCTGCTCATTATCCAAGGAGTATGAGACCACAAACCCCTCCATCCTAGACAGGCCGAGAGACCTCTGACGAAATCATTAATCAGTGGAGAAGCATCCCGATTCCCTCGATAATCTTTCAGAACTCGCGGGGTAAATCGAATCCGAGGTACTGTGCTAGTTCTCTTCACAGCACAATAAAGTACGGGCAAGACATGGAGCCGTGACGTGAACCGTGCAGTAGACAACGGATCCCCTCCACACAACGCTAGCTTAGGCAGGTAGGTGGGCTTGACCCAACATCATTGGAATCGACCTGATGGACAGAACCGCACATATACTATCATATTTTGGAAATATATATTCCTGCAACGCATATACCCGTATCGCCTTGCAATTGCTTTCTTTATAGCTTGCGCACCGAATATAAGATGTTAGATGACTCAACCTTGAGATTACTACTTGAGGTATAAAGCACTGCCCTTTACTTCCATGGGGTTGGTCGTCTCTGGGTGGAAAACAATATCTATATTACTGTACATGGACTTTCTCTCCCCCTATTACAGAATTGCAAATGGACGCCATATTTCGCCTTCTCTTCCCTTCCCTT
Organism: Pseudogymnoascus sp. VKM F-4520 (FW-2644); assembly: GCA_000750995.1. Taxonomy (NCBI): domain Eukaryota; kingdom Fungi; phylum Ascomycota; class Leotiomycetes; order Thelebolales; family Thelebolaceae; genus Pseudogymnoascus; species Pseudogymnoascus sp. VKM F-4520 (FW-2644). Next base: position 25,387 of record JPKE01002325.1, on the reverse strand, counting down.
CACTTTCCTTCACAGACCCTCCTGACCCATTCCATTAGCCGAATGGAAAGCCACCTTGAAACTGAAATTGGCCTCCGCCTCGCGATCCTCCCTGCTGTTGGAAGAATTGTTGTCCTCCGAATGGATTGCCGCCATGTTGGAATGGGTTCCCTTGTCTGCTTTCATGACTATTTGGGTCATCACCCCGATCGAACCTTGCCTTCAGCTCAGGGTCGCTAAGGACCTCGTATGCTTCGTTTATCGACGCCATCCTCTTCTCCGCATCTTCTTTTGAGACTCCATTTCGTACCGCCTTATCCGGGTGATGCTCTCTCGTCTTCTTCCTGTATGCAGATTTGATTTGAAGTTCATCTGCATCTTTGGGCAGGCCAAGAACCTTATAATAATCCTTCTCTTTACTACGCTTCAATGCTATCTGGGCAGCCTGGAGTTTGGACTGGATGTTTTGATTGCCAGGGTGATGCTCATTTGCAAGGTTGAGAGTATTGATGCATGCCTCATAATTCTCTTCGTCACAAGACTGCTGAGCCTTTGCAAGAAGTCCGTGGAGTGAATGCGGGTCCAGCTCCAACGCCTCTTTGCAATAAATAGACGCCTTTTTACTTTTCACCTACATAAGTCATTAGCGGAAGAATACACTAAAGGTAGGCGGGAAACTAACCTCTCCATAAGCTTCGCACGCCATCTCGACCATCTCGGTGTAGAGATTACTTGGAGCCTTCGCCGGGATGGTGTTGGCCTCCCTCAATTCTGCTTCTTCTTCTTTCATCTCCTGGATAAGGCCTATATCCTCCCCACTGCCAGCAAGATTCTTTGCTGCGGTGCTGAAAGACTTCTTTTCGAATAACTTTCTAATCTTTATAAGCTGCTTGTTGATTTGCTTCTGTCGTCGGTAAAGTTTTGTGCAAGTCTTTGAGTCTGGATCTGAATGCAAGCATTTCCGTATTTGGGTCATTCCTCTCTCGGTGTCGGCAAGTGAGAAAAACAGTATTGAGGATATTTGGAGATGCGGATCTGTATCGCCTGGTTGCATCTGCAACACATGAGCAAGATCACTTATTCCCTCCTGTACCTCACCCCGTTCGAAGCGGCATCGAACTCGAAGCTTTCGTAATGCGAGATTTTTATTGGCAACCATTATGGCCACTCCAGCCTGTGCAATGCATTCATCGTAATCTGCCCGTTTTTCGGCATCCACAGCTAACTTCGATGCTCCTTCTGCCTCTTCTAGTTCTGTGACCTCAGCTCCATTGTGCCCCGCAGCCAAATAGTCTTCCTTTGCCGCATCCCAGTTGCCGCTTTTGCTCTTGATCTTGGCACGTTGTATAAGAGCCCCTTCAAACCCAGGTTTGATAGTCAGGACTTTATCGAAGTCTGATTGTGCCTGAGTTGTTCGACCGAGCGAGAGATATGTGGCGCCACGCTTGAAGAAGGTGAGGTAGTTGCTTGGATCGCGCGAGATAGCAACATCGTAGTATGTCAAAGCATCGCTTGTCTGGCCCATCGCCAGGTGAGTATTGGCGGAATTGAGCAGCGAAGAAACTGGAACATCATCGGGAATCTCAGATGGAGTTATGGCAGCCACGAGTGATTGCGATGATAAGAGGCCAGCTGCGACTGCCAGCACAGAAATCTGGACCATCATCTTGTCCCGTTTTCAAGAGCCGCAATCCAAAATCCAACTTCGAGAGGGTGTTATACTAAAATGTAATGTATACAATTGCTCTCCAAAGGATCTAAGGATCTGGTGGGCTTTAAAGTTCAAGACGAGGCCACCTTTCCATTTCGCAACCTTGTGGACTTGCGCCTCATCAAGCACCAATCAAATTTAGCGCTCGAAATAGCTCCAGACAAGGCTGAGAGAGATATAGCTCGACTTCAAAACATTTGATTACATGAATTGTTCTTAAACGGCGAATCAAGCAGACATATTCAAGGAAATGCGACATCGCGATGCTATAAGATTTTGAGAAGATACCATAAATAATTAAGGCACCACCGCTCCGGGTCCGTCAATACCTTGGTCCTCCCCCCCGGATTCTTTCACCATGTCTATCCCCTCAACTTCCACCATTTTTTCCCCAACGCTTGCTCGCCAAGCTCTAGCTACCACAAAAGACTGGAATTACGTCGATGCATGGCTGTCTCGTCATTTTGCTCCAGGATCACCTCCGGCCTTTGAGCGTAACGCCGATACTCTTCGAGCGTTACTAGCACTTGCTGCCGTCAACGAGTCTGTAGACGAGGAGAACGACTTACTCTCCAAAGCCGATGCACGGTGTTTGTCAGAGTTGCGTCAGAATGTGGAACCTGACCTTCGAAGCGACCTACTAAGGAGCTTGGAAAGCAATCTTACTGCGGACGGTAAAAAGGGTTTGGAGGCCCTCTCCGAGACTGCGGAAGCCCTCAATCTACCCTTTGGAGACACAGAACAAATGGCTACGCGCATCGTGAATTTACATAGCACTGCGTTCAATCTCGAGCAGATTGGTGCCCGGATTGAAGTTCTTATCAACCACATGCAGAGGGAACTAGAACTCGGGACATCATTCTTACAGGAGCTCGAAAGTGACAAATACCAGTCACCGCCAAATCTGGGGAAACAGACAATGGAGTATCAGCGGAAAACAAAGCTGCTTGCTGCTAAGCTCCCTGAATTGCGCGAACGAATTTCTGCGCTTGCGGCTTCTGAAAGCACTGGTACAATTAAACCGACTGTCCAAGATATCCGGGTCGAAGAGAGGGAATTCAGATCCATAGAGGCGTTGGTGAAAGACTTGGAAGGGCAGCTTAAGAGTTATCATGGTTTGCCGCATGATACGGACCTGGCAAGATTGGAGTTGGAAACACTAAGGGCAGAGCTGACGACGCTGAAGAAGGAAAGAGATGGCATGTTTGAGGGCCTAGTAGAGAGGGAAAGCCCCAAGAAGCAAAGGATACCTAGGAGATGATACTATCGATATTTATGATTATTTGAAACCTAAACGGATATGTATAATATCTTGACATCGAAACCCAACCCGCAGGTTCATTTCTTTGCTTTCCCTCCCCCCAGGCGACCAAACTTCCCGAGTCCTGTTTTTGCCTTTGATGCGACAGGTGGTGGAGGCACCACAGCTTCCTTCGTCACCGTCGGAGGCCCTGGCAGGCGAATTAGGTCTTTGAAGGCCTTGGAGTCCAACCCTGGGTCCTGGTTGCTTTCTGTGAACATGAACCCATCATCAAATTCGTTGCCACTCCTTTGTGCTCTCCGTGACTTCTCTTGCACACTTCGGAACTTGTCTAACAATTCTCCCCACCTGATTCCTTCATCACGTCCTTTTAGGCGATTAGGTCTGTCATATGTTGACTGGGCCGTCGTGGTCGGCGCACTATTCCTGATGGCATGAGAATCTTATACACGTTTGGGAAGGGGGAAAACAAAATGTTGCACGGAGCCGTTCTTGATTTAGAGGTGAAAGTATGGAAGGTGGCAACTTACGCTCGGGGTGCAATATGCAAGTACCCAATAGCACTGACGCTATTCAGTCTGTTTTTCAAAGCCGCAAACGCAGCTGATTGAGGGAGGAGCATCAGAAGTCCATACAAACATTTGTATAGATGCGGATACTTTTCAGGCTCCAATAGCTGAAGGCGAAGGTCTGTAAGAATCAGCACACATCTTTTAACATCTCGGGGGGCTTTACAAGTGAATACTGGCGACTCAAGCAACTGTACAAGCTTGTCGATCTGAATAAGCATATTGACGGTCATCTCCAATTCGGCACTAAATGTGTTAACATAGTGTAAGGAACGACTCATTGAATGACCACATACAATATCTGAAGAAGGTTGTAGGCCTGCTCGTATGCTTGCGCTAAGAGGCACAGGGAAAATGTAGCAACAGCGTTGTAACACCAGGATCTAAAAATTGCAACGAAGAATGTCTGACCATCCTGCTCCAGTATTAGCTGTCATGTGCTTGAAAGTACCAACGATAGGGGTAATTACTCTAGTTTCCAAGTTTCGAAGGCGCTTCCGCAAGTCCGCCAGTTCAGGGGCAGTGATGAGATTGTTGTTTAGGTTCTGAACCATGATGCTTGCGAACTCGATGTCTTCTTCTTTCTCTATACAATCGGCCAAAGTGCGATATATCCGTTCAGCGCTAAGGTTTTTGCATAGCTGTCTGATTATGAGATTTCCTCGAGTCTCAAGCAGCTTCCTGTCAGTGGAAAAGAGCTGAAGCAAGTTCACCATAAATGACGTGAAATAATCGTCCTCGCTGTTTCTCGAGATCTGCGACAATAACTGCAAGTCTCTTGTAACTACGGCCTCGGCAGGGTCTGAAAGTGTCTTGAGCAAGGCTGGAAACGTTCCGTCGTTGAATGCGAGAACCTTGCGGGGTGCCTTTCTGTGGAGCATAAGCAGCCAAGTGAGAGCCGCCACTCTCGTAGCTTCATGGTCGTTCAAAAACAGTAATGTGAGTGAGCTTACCGCCGCAGCGTAATCAAGATCAACGGTGGTCTGCTTGTTAGGGGTTGGTGACAGTGTAGACCTTCCTGTGGGGGGGTGCGAAGAAGCATCCGGAAATCTCTTGGCTTCGAGTTCCTTAGATCCTGTTAACGAACCCCTATGTGTGGAACTGGGCTGACTCCTATCGTTGTCCATAGTCTCTCTTGCTGTAGATGTCGAGTTTCTTGAGGTCGAAGGGGCGGTCGATATACTCTCAGAAGAAACCTCATCTGATAGTGATACTACATAATCCATGAGGGATGTATTAACCCTTGCAGCTGCTTGTCTAATACTCTCAACGCTGCTTGCCATTGCGGGTAGCAAATTGGCCAGGATTTTCGGTGCAAAAGGCAGCACCTCTTCCGGACAAATATCAAGAAATTCAACAATCCACCGAAGCGACTCAAGTAGACTATCCTCTTCTATGCTGATGTTAGTATACCAGCCAGCATATTTCTTAGGTATAGCTTACCAAACTGGGAGTCGAGATTCTGAGTCAAAATCTCCAAGATTTCATTAAAATTAATCGGCACTTCTTGACCAGGTATCCAGTCGTCATCACTGCTGGCAGCCTTCTCTTCGTTGGCTGCAAGAGATCCCTCATCTTCCTCGTTGTCAAACTCATCCAAACCACTTTCACTGTCTGTGGAGTCCGAGCGCTTCCTTTTGCCGCCATCGCTACGGCTCTTTGATTTTCTGCTTTCTTGGATGCCCTTCTTAATACGTGATATGCGCTTTATTTCGGACAGAAACCTTTCCAGGGCTCCAGATGTTGCAACATGGACATCTCGGTTAGGATCACTTAAAAACCGGAATAATCCACCAAGGAATTCAGGTAGATAGGTGACTAGCTCTAAATCAGGAATCGAGTCAAGTAGGGTTATCCATCCTACCAAGAATGTGCGGGTGAACGGGTTCAGCACAAAGATCCTTTCTTTTAGGAGCGGGATAAAGCGGGCCAGGGAGAAAGCCATGGGAACCTGAATGGACGGTTCTGTGGCGTCCTGGTCGGAGTCCTCCCCATCGTCTTCCGTGGTATGTAGGATTGACACATACGTAGCAGCGGATTCAGAGACGATATCTTTGATCAGTCGATCCAGTAGTTCTGCTCCGTTTTTAACAGATAACTCTGAGTCCGCGCCCAACTATTATGACATATTAATTTCGTAATAAATTTGAATGGAAAGGAAATTTCACCTTGCAGAGGGCATCGAATATGTCGTTGAAGTAAGGCAATACCTCGCCTTTGGCAACCTTTGCAATATTATACATGCTCTCACACGCATAATATCGAACCCGCGCATCTTGGTCAGTAAAGCACGCCAACACAGGCAGCACAATCTCATCAAGATACCTCGCTAGATCCTATATTCTGCCGTCAGTCACAGAACTCTTCAAGCATTTCATCGCCTTACGGGTCCCAAAGCAATAGCTGCAGCGGCGAGGCCAATGAGTCCACCGTTCCTGGCGTGTGGCTGATGAACGGCATAGGCAAAGTCATTACAGAGTTGCTGGATGATCTTCTTGATCTTCTCGTACTCTTTGCCAGCGGCAAGCTCCCTAATCACTCGCTCGAGCCTGTTTTGAGGAGTCAGCAGCTGCATTAGGCACCAGGGGTAGTTACTAACTCAAGAGCGCCGACTTTTCTCTTGTCATAGAGCTTGTCATTCAGCGCTCTCTGGATACTGATATCCATAGTGACGAATATGGTGTTACAGCAAGCACATAGTGGAAGGGCTGTTGTGGACTATACAGTGCCAAGGTATATCGAGGGCCTGACTTGGGCGTGCCCACTGTCGACAAGACCGATGCTCGGTGTAGTTGGCGGTGTCTTTGAATAGGCCACGAATATGGCGTCACAGAGTGTCAGACTTACGGCCTCATGTAATCCCGTACAAAGCCACGTTATAGCAGAGCTTAGACAGTGCGTATTTCCTAGGTTTTGTTGTTACTCTTCGCAGCGAACACACCTCGTGATATGAGTTACTACTATTGGAGTCTTATGTCACGGTACTGGGCCTCTGCCAACTTCAGCGTGGTTAGGCGACTTCGCTTCACCCAGGAGCCAATGATAGCGACCAACCAGGTTCCCGTACTCTACTGATTCCAAGATCCTCCACAGTCCATAAGTCCATAGTCTACTGTCACGAAATCAATATAATTACAATAATTACACATAATCAATACTATAGTTATTGTGCACTTATAGGCGAAGCTTGGAGAGTCATACAAATAAATCATCGTCAATTCATGTTCTATATAGCAAAGTTTCAAGAAATCCACTAAAGGGTGCACGCACCAGGCAGGCCAGCCTACATAGTAAAGTAGTCGACGCCACTGTCCGTCTCCGTTCCCCCACGAGACCTAATTTTATGGGCGTCTATGGCTACATAGCTAGATAGAGTACTATCCACACCAAACATTTATATGCTTTTCGTATCTAAGCTAACAGTTCGAAATCAATAACTTCCGGCCCGGAAAGCCCATCCACGAAGCCTCTAATGAGAGTGGAGTAAGTCTCCCCTTTCAGCAATCGTCTTCTGGCATTTTGTCAGAATGGCAGCTTGCCTACCGACCTCGTCCAGTTTGCTGATGACAGTTTTATTCCCGTCCACAAAGCCCAGCAGTGCATATGGAATACCAGCATCGTTGCAAAATTCCTGGACTAGCCTCTGAGTTGCCCGTAGGTTGTGTCGAGGTATGCGTGGGTAGAGATGATGGATTGCTTGGAACTGCAGACCTCCATGGAAGAAGTCGAGCCATTGCGGGCAGTCAACGTCCATCGTGGTGCGCAGCATCTTTTGGGGGAAAGATTCCTGCGGTCCGTGGTCCATGGTGCTCATGGCGAAGTGTGAAAGGGTAATTTGGACATGGAGCGGCATCGTTACAATGTGGCTGATCATCAAGAACATGAAGCGATCCCAACCGGTGGGGATCGACTTGTATAGGATGAGATAGCCAAACCAATACCAGAAAAATACTTGTCCGACACACTCTAGCCACCTTGTCCACCACGCAGGCCCCTTCACTGGGCCCTGCCCTAGTATAAGGAACTTCCACGACTGAACATAAAGATTAAAGCGGCCAAAGCAGAGGATCGGATAGTACAGGTATGCTTGGTATGGCACCATAAACTTGGCGAAAGCATCAAAGGCCATGGTAGTCTGATGGTAGGTGGACCGCAAGGACTCCAGAAATCTGTGTGAGATCGCAAATATCGGCATGTGCTGATTGTCCGGGTCGTGTTCTGGGTGATTCGTGACAATGTGGTGAACATTGTGCGTCCGTTTCCACCAACCGAGCGAGAGACCGCTGAGAAAATCAACTATGATGATGCCCATGGTGGTATCGAAGTTGAAGTTATGCGTCACAGCCATGTGGCCAGAGTCATGCGCGGCGAAGAGCAGCTGGTGCCAAAAAAGCCCCATAAACACTGCACTAGAACAGTACCAGCCATATTTTAGGCACACAAGCATCATACTGAACAAAAACGTCCATCGTAGGGCTTCGATGAGGTACATCGCATAGTTGCAGTTAAACAGCCCCTCATCGCGAATGCGCTGTCCCAGAATCCGGTACTTGCGAACAATCTCGTCTTGCGTGGCACCATCCAGGGGTGGATAGCTCGCATTGTCAATATCCAAGAGTTTTTTTGTTATATCATCCAGGTACGCCATGCCACTGTTGCTCTCGCTCTCTTCAACCGACGAAGCTGACGAGACCGAGTGTGACCGCTGCATATCTGCATTCCCTCGGCGACGTGCTGCCTTCTTCTCGGTATCAAACAGTGGCGAGGGCGCACGCGAGGTATCGCTCGATTCAAGCTGGTCGTCGGTATCTGGCCCATCACTTGCGGATTCGATATAGGGTCGAAATTTCCCTCCTTGGAATGGCGGTAGGAAGTTTTTCCATCGGCCTTCAATTCTACCAATCTGATAGCGGGACATTGAAGCGCGGGTTTCCGCCGAGTGGACACTGCAGAACGAGTACATTAGCATAGGCAATCAATCACTCTCCGGCTACAATGGGTGTCGAGGCTTACGAGTTAACCTCATCCGTGGCATCTCGACCAACCATGTGGAGGATGGCCAGATGGCCGCCTGGGTGATAGTCTATCCACGCATCGGCCTTGATAACCTTTTGGTCGAGTATTATGATCTTTCTTCCGTCTGCAATCAGCCCTTCGATTTCTCTTCTTGAATATAGGGTCTCCTTCCGGGCTATGGATTTGGGATTGGGATCCCCATTGGCGGACATTGTCCCATTGGCGGGCATCGTGCCAGTTGCACAGGAATCAAGAGGGAAAGACCTCTGTAGAGCTCCCAAAGGCGTTCTTCTGTCTTGGGTGGAGGGGGGGAGGGGAGGAAAGCCAGAATCGAGAATGTACAGTACAGGCAGTACAGGCAGTACAATCAATGCATTCAATACAGTCAGTACAGACTAGATATGCTGGAGTTGACCATAGAACAACGGATTGGCGGATGATAAAATGGTGGCTGAGCCAGCATACGAATGCATGCAGGGTTTCACATTCCCACTCAGAGCATGCTGATAGGTAGGGATGTTGTCGTCGCGGATCGCCAGAGTAGGTAGTGTTTGTGGATTTTAGTTAGAAGCGTACTCGAGAATACGAAGGTGTGGAAGGTGTGTGTGGTATGCGGTATGCGGGTAACGGGTAACGCGTAACAGCTAGCTAGCTGGAGCGAGCTACTTTTACAGGGACGGACGCAGGTAAAAAGGCGGTAACAGGCGGTAAGAGGCGGTAACAGGCACGTCCCACAGGCACAGAGCGAGATGGGACGGACACGGAACTTACAGATGCCAAGATGCACGTGCTGGGGGAGATTCCCAGCCAACCGTCAGCTTACAGTACGACACAGTACGATACAGTACGATACAGTACGATACCGTATAATACAGCACGATACAGTACAATACAGCACGATACCATGCTGTATGATACAGTAGCAAACTCCCAGACTCATATACTCCAGTATATTCCTCTCTCTAACAACTCACAGAATATCAACGGCAAGAGACAAAATGCCACTATTCCCAGTACCCCTCAATACTACATCGCTGTAGAGGTGACACAGCTACAGCCCATCCAGAGTCTCGCTGCTCCAGTGATCTCGCCAGCATCCAGAGAGGCGGTCCAGTCTTCTTTCGTGCTATACGATGATACACCGAAGTCGCCATCATCAACGACAATAATCCGCCGACAAGCAACGCTGACGCCTTGATTTGTTGGGCTCAGATAGTGTGCGGTGTGCGCCCTACCTCGGATATTTGGGTATCAGATCTCCATCCCACGGTATCTCCGATCCAGTGCCCTTCTAGACGTTGGCATGGGTTGTGAGACTGGAACGGACGAGGTTCTCGGTGAGCGTTTCTGTCCTCTTTCAAATACCTATTCACAGGCTTCTAGGCCTGTGGACGTTTTGTTTCGTATACGCAGTCCTGTTCGCCCTGCTTTTATTTTGTCTCATGCACTCCTTGGCCGTCGTGGGGCGTGACTGCATGGCTCCCATGGTGTTGTGTAGCTTCAAAGTTAAGTTTGCTTGCTAGATTCTGCAACCTTTTCGGCTGTTCTTTGTCCGAGCAGCCATACCTGTGGAATTACTCGTCCAGCCGTCTGTCTGCCTCAATGGGCTTTCTGCGGTCGGGCAATCAAACATACCCTCCCCTGTCTTCGATACGCAGGAAACAGCCCCCCTGTGCCGCTTACGCCCACACAGAATCTTTTCTCGGCCGAGATTCTGCAACCTCCCGTGGAGGAAGGCTATTTGCAACCCAGGGCCAGACTGTCCTATCAGATTTTGCAGAGACATTGTTCTCGGCACTTCCTGCGGGGGACCTTATATATCTTTACGCACAAGTCCAGCAGTGCCACACGGTGCAACCCTTCCGCCTATTTTAGACAAGTCAGCGAGCATTACGACGATAAGCCCTCCCAAATGGGCTTTGGGGGCCATGTATATGTATATAAAGCCCTTCAGTCAGTCGCCGGTTCAGTCATAGCCCATCCCAACCCCTCGTCCTCTTTCACTGTTCGTAACTCGATCTCATGTGCTGTCTTCTCCGTCGTGACAAGGTCATCCAAAACAACACAATGAACGTAATCAACTCTCGTTATCCATACCCGCTGTCCCGGCCCCTTCTTGAACCTCGTTACCCTACATCCCGCTCACTCGAACCCTACATGGGCAGCCGTTATGGACTTGAGCCAGCCCTTCCCAGGAGCCGTGGCTACGTCAACTGTGCCTGCGGCGCTGCCATATCACCTCTAGGCAACCATCTGTGCCGGACATGCGTTCTCACAACGCATGCAGCAAACCAAGTTCTCAATATTCGTGGCGGTGATCACTGCGATTGCCCAGCATGCGACCTCGCAGGCCTCGACGACGACCGAGAAATCCGGGATGCTATGGGTAGTCGGGGCTACTATGGTGGAGGGTAAGCAGTTCTTTCCCAAATTCTGATCTGATCTCTAAACTGACTTGCCGTATAGAAGCGATATCTGCCGCTCGTGTGGAAGAAGAAATTGCCCATTGGATTGCCGTAATCGAGTATCACTAGCAGCACGACCTTACTCTGAACAATATACTTATATACGACGGGACGGGAGGCCATTGGGTTCTCCACCGCCATATCGGTGGCGCTAAGTTTCCGTGGATTATTGCAGTGCTTTCCAGTTTATCATCTACATGCATTCTATCCTTGGGCGTTTTTATGTCTCTTATAATACGATGGTATGCATATAAGCTAGGAATAGAGACAGGCTCTTTTATCCAGAAGCAACGGCTGAGATGTCCAGGTTTTCACATTGGTGTGGAGGTTAATATTTCCTACTGGTAGTGAGTTGGATGTAAGGGTAATATCATCAAGTGCGCAATACCATCAAACTAGAACCAAATCGATTTATTATCTAGGTATTTGGGTTTTTGTTCTCGTGGGCCACCATAACATGCAACCCCTACCAAAGTCCGGCCTATATTACACAGTAATCACTGGCGCACCCCCCGTGCATCTGCCCTCTACCAATCATTTCTCTTGCCCCGCCCACCTTCTATATGCACCTACGGCACTCATAGATTCGGCTTCTTAAAAGTGGATGGCCTTGCCATGCGTTGCCATTGCCGCCTCCTTGAACGCCTCAGAAAGCGTGGGATGCGCGTGACACGTCCGGGAGATATCCTCGCTTGACGCACCATACTCAAGCGCCAATGTGCCCTCAGCAATCATCTCGCCTGCATTGGCACCGATGATGTGAATGCCAAGAATGCGGTCAGTCTCTGCATCTGCGAGAATCTTAACCATGCCCTCGGTGTCCATATTGGTCTTCGCTCTCGAGTTAGCGGAGAACGGGAACGTGCCGATCTTGTAGTTGACGCCGGCAGCCTTGAGCTCCTGCTCGTTCTGTCCGACCCAGGCAACCTCGGGGTGTGTGTACATGACGGACGGGATGGCGCCGTAGTTCACATGTCCGTAACCCTTCTTGATCCACTCGACGGCTGCCACAGCCTCCTCTTCGGCCTTGTGGGCAAGCATGGGGCCGAATGTGGCATCACCGATCGCGCGAATATGCGGGAACTTTGTGCGGAACTCAGAATCAATGACGATCCTTCCCTTGTCATCAACCTCGACACCGATGTTCTCGAGGCCAAGACCCTCAGTGTACGGCCTGCGGCCGATGGCAACGAGGACGACTTCAGCAGAAAGCTATGTTCTAAGTCAGCAGACATTCAAGTACACTCGAGAAATTAGGGACAAACCTCCTCTGCCTTTCCTCCCTTCGCAGCCTCAACGTTGATCTTGATGTTCTCACCAGAGGGATCGCCACCAGTGACCTTGGTGTTGAGCTTGAAGTCAATACCCTGCTTCTTCAGCACCTTTTGTGCCTGCTTGGCGATCTCGGCGTCCATTCCTGGTCCACCGATTTGTCCAAGGAATTCCACCACCGTAACCTTTGCGCCCAATCTCGACCATACTGATCCCATCTCCAAGCCAATAATACCACCGCCAATAACGATCATGCTCTCTGGGACTTTCTCCAGCGCGATGGCGCCAGTGCTGGTGATGATTCTCTTCTCGTCGACCTCGAGCCCTGGGAACGGCGTCGCCTCACTTCCGGTTGCGAGGAGGATGTTCTTTCCGGTGTAAGTTACCTCACCACCCTCATTGAGGTTGACCTTGACCTCATGCTCGCCAGTGAGCGTCGCAGTGCCCTTGACGTAGTTGACGCCGTTCTTCTTGAAAAGGAACTCGACGCCCTTTGTGAGGCCAGAGACAGCGGTCTCTTTTGACTTCATCAGCTGGCCAAGGTTGAGTTTGACATCGCCGACTTCAATGCCTCTGTGTTTCGAGTCGTGAAGAATTTGGTGGTATAAATGCGAGTTGTTGAGGAGAGCTTTCGAAGGGATACAGCCGACGTTGAGGCAGGTTCCGCCCAGTACACCGCGCTTCTCGATACATGTAACCTGATTGATAATTAGACATGCCCTTGGCATTCGAACAGGGCGGCAGATTTCATACCTTCAGGCCCTCTTGACCCGCCTTGATGGCCGCGACGTAGCCGGCGACTCCGCCACCAATAATAACCACATCCTGCTCTTCTGCACCGTGTCAGTGAGGATATTCACAACAGAATCTCAAGTATGGCTACTAACCAGATTGCGTGGCATATGTCCTCCTCGATAATCCGGCAATGGACGACGGGCGAACAACTGTTGGGAGGCTAAAGGAGCTGTCAGTTCAACTCCCGAAGTTGTCTGGGGCAGTGGGAGACGCACGATGATTGCTTGAAAGCAGACCTCATGGTCGCCTTCGGGGCGAGAATACTGCGAAACATTTTGTGTATATGAATTCGTGATCAACAGATTCAATCCCTGGTATGTTGGGAGATTTAAATGCTCTACTCGTTTCGTCAATTTTGTTTTGGGGTCGGTAATCATGGAAAGCACCAGACCGGAAGCCGGAACAAAAGGAGCCGGCGATGCGATCCGTAGTCGACGGAGACTTGGGCCGATCTTAGTGAACTATGCTAATATCGCTGTTTCTCCAACTTTTATCATTTATTGGAGATTATATATGACGGGTTTTCAACGGACTCGGTCAACTAGAGCAGCAGAATATGTGAATATATGAATATATGAAGATATGATCTTTGATGATTTCTATAAACCTACGAATCTCTAACAGGAATTTGTTTTTTCTGTTGAGTTTTCGGAGTCATCCAGCCGATGGTACCCGACGCGACGGACTTCAATGCGCGGTGATCCAGCTGTAACTAGCTAAATCAGTTGGTCACCTCACAATCGCCAGGCCTAAGTTAAATGCCCGTTATAGTCCGGCGGTCGTTGTAAAAGTCCGTTTTTGGAAGTTATGTGACTATTTTAGTCATGTGATATATTGAACTCATGAGCTATGCTCGAGTTTCTCACCCTATGCATAGGCACTAATACTACTACTAACGGAGACCAACTCGCGTTTACATACATTCTACGTCTTACACGCCTTCCAGAATGTACTCATACTGTACACAGCTGATAGGCGCGTCTGGAACTCCGACTCCGCTAGAACTTGGCGCCGTCATTACCTCCTCAGACAGTATCTCTTGCTGCCAGAGCCCGAAGAGTGTCTATGGCAACCCTGCAAGCCTGTTTTACCCGCAGTTTCTCATCCTTGCCCCCAGCGATATCGGTCTTCTTCACCACTTTCTGGATGAAGTACTGCAAGCCAGTCATCATCGAGGGGGTATCCTGTACTCGTCCAATAAGGGTGGCAATGGCGGTCTTGTCGTCCCCCTTGGCTGGCTGCTTTTGCGGCTGCAAAAACATCGCGATGAATAGAACCTCCACGAATGTCTGTGTTTTAGGTTGCAGGTAGGTCAAGTTCAAGTTCTTCAAGACCGAGATGGTGAGTCCGCCGTCAACAATTAAAGCGCCAAACATCTTTGCCAAGTTGACAATATACCTGGTTGACAAAGCGTCTTCATCATCCTCATCGGGCACATCATCTTCATTGTCTCCTTCTCCCATCTTCTTAAACAAGTCCCACAAACTGAACTGGAAAGCCATCTTGAGTTTTCGATCGCCACAGAGCTTCTTGGCGATGAGTGTGTAAAATGGATTGTAACTTGCTTCTGCGCCAGAACAGTGAATAAGAACCTTTGGAATCTCAAGTTCCTGTGATTTCTTAAGCTTCAGCTTGTTCAGCCTCATGTATGCATCTTGAAAGTCAGACGCGGACATGATGGCAATGAAGATAGCCCTCCGGACGTCTGTGTTCATTCGCTGCTCCCTTGCAAGCTGAGCAAGGTCAGTCGTTCGGGTATCCATAGCGATATCATCTTCAATGTCGACTTCTTTTGTGTGGCTAGTAGGCTGAGATGGCATTCCATCACGGTTTGCAGACTCGTTTCCAGTCCAGCTAGCACCAACGAGCCACCATTTGCCCTTACTGTCCGACTGTCGGATATCGTCCAAACCAATACGTAAGGGCTCGCTGCTCTTCAAACTTCTGGAATTTAGTGTGCCCAAGGTCTTCTTCATCCTGATGGTGTGCTCAGAAATAACCGCTGATGCCGCTGCACCGGTCTTCATCTTATTATTCTTCAAGTCGTTGATAGTTTCGATCATGAACTTTGTCCTCACGGACATGTTCGCCTCGCCACCAGCTTTCTCAACGGCAGGCCGGAGCATGATGACAATATCCTTGAGCGATGATGGGTCATTCTGGCGTAACTGTGGCCCAGATGTGCGAATCATTTTGAGGAGTAGCTCAGTATTCAACTCTGAAAAGGTACCAAGAAACATGCGAATGTAATCAAACACGAGGGCGCTTCCAATAACCTGGAAATTGTAGAGTTCCGAAACAAGGGTTATTAAGTTCGAGGTTTCTTTGGTGTTATCTGGCGTAGTCACTTTACTCTCGATATTTCCAACTCCTGGGATATTGGAATAGTACTTGTCAAAGCGCTCCACGATTTGTTGTATGACTTGTGTTCCGAAATCAGCTCCAATGACCTTATATACTGCAGATATGAACCCAGCGAGCAGTATAATATGAGTGTTCGACAATGCCGCTGGTTCGCAAACTGATACTAGCAGTGTATCGACGAGAATTGAGCTGACATGCTGACGTGCATTATTGCGATATATGGTCTCTATCTCCCCTAGTATCGATATGAGGTTTGCTTCCGTCAATCGATTGACTTGACCTTGTATTTGCCTCCGTAGTCGCGCAAGATCTTCAGAGTCTGACGTGGATTGTTTTCGTAGCGAAGGGGGTATATATTTGGCCGACGCAACTGCTCCTGGCGCAGTTCCTGGCGCAGTGGGAGGGAGATATGGATTCTCGCGCACCCTTTTCTCAGCCTTAGGCTCTTCCGGTTCATCAAATTCGGACATCTCGGAGTATTCATCGCTATTGCCGCCAATATCACTGTCCATATCGTCGCTATCCACGCCAAGGTCGCTCCCTTCGTCGCTCTGGAATCCGAATTCGTCAGACTGATCCGAGTCCACACCCTCAGCATCGCTGTCCTTGTCTACAACCTCGGAATCATCATGCGCTCTCATTTTCCGTGCTTTCTTCCTCTTCATATCCAACCACTCATCTCCTTCCGACTTTCTCTTTCTCTTCTCGGTCAACTCTTCGTCCTCGGCGCCAACCAGCTCATCGATCCCACCCAGCAATTCATCCAGGCCATCGTCTCGAAAGGCTTGGGGTAGAACCTTTTTGCCTTTAATGCCGAGCTTCTTTTCCAATAGCGCAATCTCCTCGTCGTCTTCTGCAAGTTTGTCCAGCACGGCGCGAGATGCCTTCTTCGGTGGCGGGGATGGGGACCTAAGTCGTTCCGCCGGCGGTATTCGTTTACTTGGTTTATTACTGGGTTGCGCAGTTGTTTTTAATATGGATTTAAGCTTTGGTTCCGGCGCAGCTTGTGGCTCTTTCGTTTCACGGCTTTCTTTGGTCGAGTTCGATGCCTCGGTGCTTGTAGACGAACGAACTGGCTCACGGCCTCGTGGGTCATTCACTTTCGGCTTCTTGAAAGGCGGTTGCCCGGACCTTGATACCTTTTTCTGGACTCTCTCCGCCTTTCGCCTGTCCTTGCGGTCGACAGGCCGTTGCTGTTTCCGGAATCCAAGTACGTCTAGAAGGCCATAAGCGCCACCCCGTCAAATTTTTCGCAGGTATTAATATCTACATACCTTTCCCACCTAATTCCTGAATAATCTGCGCCGGCAGCTTTAATTGGTCTCTTGGTGGCCCCATCTTTGCTTTGTGCTGATCCTCTTGAGGATTTATTTTTTGACGAGGCGGACAAAATTGACAAGGCTAGACAGGGCGGTATCGAGAGTGGGGAAATCTGATAGATAAGATCCGTCCGTGCCCCACAACGACGACGACGACAGCCATATGATTTTAACCCCACTGCTGAGAGCCAACATGGTCGCATGTTAATCACAATGGCTCCGCCTCTCACCAACGATGAGGTAAGTTGGGGAAATAATGTGTGTATATATACGGTCTAACTCTGGGCCTTAGTTTTTCATCAAGCTCTCGGAGCTCTTCGACAAGAAGCGGACCGAAAC
Source organism: Pseudogymnoascus sp. VKM F-4520 (FW-2644) (assembly GCA_000750995.1). Taxonomy (NCBI): domain Eukaryota; kingdom Fungi; phylum Ascomycota; class Leotiomycetes; order Thelebolales; family Thelebolaceae; genus Pseudogymnoascus; species Pseudogymnoascus sp. VKM F-4520 (FW-2644). The sequence continues at coordinate 8,297 of JPKE01002325.1, read as the reverse complement.
CCAAGGATCTGTCTTTTTAACCCAGAAGCGCTGTGAGTTACCCAGATCACCTTCCTTCTGCGCAGCCGCATAACCCCCCAAGATGCCAACCTAGCTAATACTTCAAAGTGACCTACTCGGCTCCCTCTGACACCTTCCCTGCGCAAGCCGACGCGCCATCATTCCCGGACCTTGCGCCCACACAGCCCCTTACCCTCCTCATCCGAGCCACAGACGGCAAGCACAAGTCCAAAGTGCGCCTCTCCACCGTTGTTACCGCCGAAGCCTTGGAGGGCTTTTTCAGCAGATACGCAGAAGTATGCAAGGCGGGCATGTCGGGGTTGAAGAAGCGAGATAGGAGTAAGGCGAAGGCGAGGCAAAAGGCGAAGAAGAAGGTTGTCCCGGCGGGCGAGGAGAAGAAGTGAAGTCGGAGCATAGAAGGTTGGCGTTGGAGGTATATGAATATATGGAATAGATGGCCAGACGTACGTCAGGGTCATTATTTTTAAGATGCATCACTGGAGACGAGGTTTATGAATCCAATGGACATGAATTATCTCCCTCTAGCTATGCGGCGTTACCGTCTATGACAGCAAACTTCATTGCTAATATTGATACAACGTCGCTAATAATATTGCCTCCGTCATCGTCTGAGGCCCTTTCCCAGCAAGAGCAGCTCTTGCTGCTACTATGTGGGTTAGCTCTACCATTCTGGATAAACATCAAAATTCATATGCTCCATGATTCTTAGCTTTCAACGTTGGGCCGTGTTTCTAATACCCAGAGCACCCACTGTTAGCATACCACGAATTATAAAACCAGACGTCACCTTTATTTGGCAGCTCCATGAGCATTCCACTTCTATACCCCTCGAGCACGATGCTTCGTGTGGGAGTAGCAGACGACCCGCACATCCATACAAGTTGACCTCGTTGCACCCCCTTCCTCTTTGCTCTTCCATATCCCCCCCCACAACTCACCTACACCTTCTCCTCTTCACCCTCCCCCCCTTTCCACCACCCATCATCTCTTCAACGTCGATCTGCCCCTCCATCTCCATCTCCATATCCAGGCCTCCATCTACCACCCTCTCCCCAGCCACCTCCCCAAACGCAAGCACCCTCTCACAATCCCCACACCACCCCTCCGCCTCAACAACCTCTTTCCCAATAAAAAGGCACCAACAAGGTCGACAGTGCGCCCCGGGAGCCATTGACTCGCAGAACGCCCCGTTCTTGGTGGCGATCCATTTTTCGCGGTTGCAGCAGGAGGGGAAGCGGTAGCGTCTTATTTCGCACATTGTGGTGGTGGGGAAATATGCGTCGTGTGCCTGTATAGAAATTCGAGGTTTTATGCGTATCATATTCTCGATTTGGGCTTTGTACAGTGGTAATAATGATGGTGGGTGTAGGAAACGAAGAGGGAGACTGCCGGGGATTTATAGTCGCAGTAATAGTGATTCATCGGGATGGGCAATATCCGTTTATGAATGATTTTCTATAAAATCGGCATACTGTTTGCTTCGAAAGTGGCGACCAGTGGGCAGCTGGAGCAATACCTTAACACACAGCGGTAATATGGAGACTGTACTGGGATTTCATTCCACAAAAGAAGGGCATACGGCATTTTGGGATTTAACTTTCATTTGATTCCTCAGTCTAGAATAAAAAGCCAGGCCGTGCGGATTGCAAAAATTCCAGTTAAGGACACAAAAAACTTTTTTTTTGGTTTGAATACAACGAAAAATCCAGCGATTACAACCTCACACTCCCCTCCCAAGCCTTGCGCTCCCAAGAGTTTCCTTCCTTGATCCCACCCCCAAATTGTTAAAAAAGCAGCATTCCCCATCGAAATAACAAGACAAAAATGTCAAATTAGCGAAAATCTGTCTGGCATTGGGCAAAGTAACTGCCAACGTGGTCGCTTCAATCTTGTATATATGCCAGATAAGAACGATAGCGGTGATTTTCCGTATCTCCCTTACATAATCTGGTCTTGCGTCAAACCGGTGGCGTCGGTGTCCATGGCCATGGCGTCAGCGCTTCCGGGAGTCTGGTACTTGACGAAGCTCAGGCCAAGGGGGCGGCCGCCGTACTGGTATCCAGAGAACTTGGAAATGGCAGTGTCGGCGTTGTCGACGGTGTCGAAACGAACAACACCAGTGCCGCGCGAACGTCCATTGGGTTCATACTGAATCTCGGCCTGCTCAACCTTGCCAATCGTTGTGAAGAGCTCAACGAGATCCTCATTGCTGGTCGACCAAGGCAACTGCAATTGGGGTCAGTAGTGTAATAAAGGAGAGAACAGAATGGGTACATACGTTGCGGACATAAATGATCTCATTTCTGTCAGTTCCAGCCGTGGCAAAATCCGTGAATGGGTTAGGAGGAGCTGTCGAGGCAGGGCCAGCATTGTAGTCACCACCACCCGGAGCACCGCCAAAGTTGCCGCCAAAGCCTCCACGGCCAGGGAAGCCGCCGCCGAAGCCGCCGCGACCAGCAAATGGAGCACCACCGCGACCACCGAAGCCACCGCCAAAGCCTCCTCTGGCGCCGCCGAAGCCGCCGCGAGGGGGGAAGTTGCCAGCGAAACGATCCTCGCGAACCTCCAGTGGGCGGCCCTGCCAATCGTACCCGTTGAACTGCTGGATCGCGTTGCGCGCATCGTTTGGAGACTCAAAGGCAACGATACCCGAGCCCTTTGGACGTCCGTCCGGACCAATGTGGACATCGGCACGAATGACAGCACCCTCGCGAGCTGTTTTCCCTATTGTTAGTTTTGTTGACAAGAGCATGGCCATTTGCTAGCCACGGAAGAGAACGAGAACATACCCGCTTGACGGAAAAGGTCCTTCAGATCTTGCCAACCTACAGTGTAAGGGAGCTATCGCAGCTAAGTTAATAAAGGTTTCCAACACAAGTTGACAAAACTGAAGAAGGATCGTTAGGAGACAAACGTTGTTAACATAGATCTGGCGACCGCCACCTCCGCCACCACCCATCTGTGGAGGTCCAAAGTTACCCCCGAATCCACCCCTTGGTCCGCCGTCGAATCCGCCGCGACCTCCCGTTGGAGGGGCTGTAAATCGAGGTTCGGCCTCGCGATCCTAGCATGACATCAGCTTCCATCCTACACTTAGCGTCCGGGATATATTGTGCTTACTTCGCGAACATAGACGAGTCTGCCCATGAGGTTCTGGTTGCTGAGTGTGTTGACAGCTTGTTGAGCTTGCTCCCTTGTAGCATATTCCACAATTCTGAGGTTTTGTTAGCATGCTCTCGTGATCAGTTGGTTGGAGATTGGGAAACATACCCGCATCCCTACATAACCCACGGACAAAAGTCCAACCCGTCAATCCAACATTCCTTCAATAGCCAAGACAAAAGAAAGACCAGAAAACCAGCCACAGCTACGTGTAGGCGCCCACCTTCGACATTCCATTTGGAAGTAGTAAGACATCGGCAAAGAGAACTTCTCCAGCTGCAAACCAATCCCTATTAGCCCTCTATCCATCGTTTCAACTGTTGTCCTTGCACTAACCCTGTCTCATAAAGTCTTTGAGGTGATGCCACTTCACATCGTATGCTAGGTTGCCGACATATACGCGGCGATCCTGTTGGGATGACTCGCGAACGGTGGACAACATCTGTTCCTTCGCAGCGGCGCGTTCCTCGAACGATCTCTGCGGGGCTCCTCCGTAAGCAGAGCCGGCTCCCGAGCCACCACCTGCGCCGACGCCTCCTCCGTTCATAGGTGTACGAGATCTGCGATCGTTCCTACGATAATCGTCGCGGCTTCTAGACCGGCTGCGTGGAGAGTACGAGCGACGGCGAACTGAACGACCGGGGCTTCTGGATCGACCACGACGAGGCGAACGGGATCTCTCACGCTGCGATCGGTAAGTATCTGGCTGAACCATCAAGCTATAAAGGGAACTGAGATGTGATTTTGTAGAGGGGAGTTGAGAGGCAAGTGAGTTGGAGATGATGTTGGGTGGTGCCAGAGCCTTGTGCCGCGTGAATCACAAACGAATGGGTTGCTGGCGGGGTTTGGACCCGTCGCGCCCCAGTCACACTTGACAATGGATGACACCGGTGTAGGGCTGATGACTTAGCTCAGTGGCGACATCGAGGTCTGTCCTGATATCGGGGTTTAGGATAGATTAAACGTTGAACTTACTGGGCGGTAGGTATCAACTTCGTCAGCTGTATGAAAGGAAGATAAGTTAGCGAAGTTGCCAAAACACAAAGGTATTTGTGAGGGTGGAGATGGGAGAGAGGAAGAGAGAGAGAGACAAAGAAGCCAGATTGTTCGGAACAATAGCGACGAATCTCGATTGTGTAGTGAATAAGCCAGGTGGAGGTTGTGGTGGGGAGAGGTTGAAAGGTGGTGACAAGAATGGCGACGTACCCATGATGATATGACGAGAGTATGGCCGTCGTAGTGTTCTATTAAGCACAACGTCTGGCACCAAGCTGCAAGACCCTTTGAGTAGGCTGCAGGACGACAGAAGCTAGGAATGCGCGGGTTCAAATGTTCCTGGGCGATGGGCTGCACAAGGATGTGTACAGCGAATGTGGAAGACGAGAAGATTCGCGCCTGACGGAAGCACGAATGGGAAACTGTATCCGGGGTTATTTGGACGGACGCGACAAGATTTCAGGCCGAGATAGTTCGGCAATTAGGTGAACAAGGAGAAACCCGTAGAATTCGTAAGTATCGGAAGAGGGGGGTGTGGTTTTGTTTGGGCGCGTTTCTGGGAGAAGTTTTCTGTTTTTGTCGGGGTGTCGGGGTGTTGGGGGGGATGGATGATGGGGTGGATGGGTGATTGCGAGGGTGTTCCCTACACTAGAGTACTGGCGCGTACAACTGGGCTATTTTCGATCTGGGAGCCCCAATGACGGATTAGCGACCTTGTGAGGAGATTGGGACCAGGACAATAGGGTAACAGGTAGCAAGGTAGCAGATGGAGCAAAGGTGGAGAAGAGAATAGTTACAGTACAGCAAAGTACTGGAGGTACTCGTATATTCGTATAATGGAAGGGTGAAGTACTGTGTATATACAGTATGCAGCAGGTAAGGTGGTGGTAGTATGGTAGTAGGTAGGTAGTATGGTAGTAGGTAGGTAGTATGGTAGTGTGTGGTAGGAGTGAGTGAGGTGGGGATAATGGATTGGATTGAAGCCAGGGAGGAAGAGCGGAGGTACACCGCAGTACAGCAACTCAGCAACTCACTATACAGTACAGGAACTTACTGTACTGTATGGAGGGCAGTATGGAGGGCAGTATGGAGGGCAGTATGGAGACCAGTATGGAGACCAGAGGTATTGCACCGGCATGGAACGCATTGCAAGCATGCATAGCAGGCACGCATAGCACGCATAGCAATGCACACAACAGGACAGGACAGGACCGGACAGGTGTGCAGGGTGGTAGCACTTACCCTCTCTTTAGCCGTAGGAGTGTCTTTTTGCTTTGTGCCTCTTTGTGTCTCTTTTCTCTCCTTTGTCTCTTTCCTGTCTCTTTGTCTCTCTTTCTTGTAAGACTCTTTGTCGTAGGAGGCCTTGTCGCGTCGTACAGGTGAAGAATGCTACAGCAGCGGGTTGGTCAACAGTCAACAGTCTCGGGCTTGTGCTGCCAGAGGGGTATGCAGGCATACGCGTGGATAAATTGGTGCTTCGCGTCAGCCGAATCAGGAAGGCTTTGAGGGCTTTTGAGTCCTCTAAGTCCTTGTTAGTGAGAGACAAGCAGGCAGGGTAGATTGGGCGTTGCAGGGCGGGTATTCTATGCATGTACTCTTGGTGCAGTTGCAGCGTACTTACCTGCACTCTACTCAACTTGGGCACAATCTTGACTTTCACCAGCACGACTATTACAGACAGATATTGGGATTGTTAGATGACAGATGTACCAATTCAACAGTGGAGAAGAGTATATAGATGGGTATGGAAAGAGATGATTAAAGAGGAAAGAGGAAGGAAGTAAGGAAGTTGGAAAGGGAAGTGGAGAACAGAATGGGCAAGAGAGAGAGAGAGAGAGATGATACTGTAGTAGACCAGAGAGAAGACCTGCATATGTGCACTTGTAGCTCCTGTGGGATGCTCTACAACATCTTAGTAAGAAGTACATTACAGGTCCCTTCTATGCAGTCTTCCTCCCTATCCTGTTGTGGGATAGTAAACTGGGAACTTACCAGTGACATGCAGATATAGGCAGATAAGTACTTATGCAGCATCGTCGAGCATCAACACCTTGCGAGGTTACAGCACAGTATATACTCACAGTACATACTTACAGCATACAGTATGAGCAGTTTACAATCTGCAGTTTACACTCTGCAGTTTACACTCTGCAGTTTACACTCTGCAGTGCACAACTACAATACACAGTATGCGGTATGCGGTAATGTTAGGTCCGTTATAATTCTACCAATATTCTCTCTCTCTCCATCGTGCTCTGTACTCTACAAAACTATATGCAGAGCCCCCGCTCTGGCTCCCACTTCCGGAGTATCACAGCACAGTTGAATCGCCACAATACCTGTTCTCCCCCATGGGCCTGAACGACACTTCCAAGGCTGACGGATAAGGCTGACGCCTATCACCCATGGGCAGCACTCACAGGCAAGACTTACAGATTGCACCCAGGCAACACTCACAGCGCAGGCAGCATGTAGCTGACACTCATAGGCAAGGCTCACTCACAGGCAAGACACACCACAGTGATGAGAGGCATTTACGGCAATGGGGGAAGAGAGAGAGCCCCACGGCGACAAGCCCGACAATAGGCCATACGACATACGTTGAACGCAAGAAAGACCAACGGCGGACATCCAACGGACATGCAGAATGCGGGTGCTACTGCAGACTACTCTCCAACACGGCACCGTACCCGCCCATACAGCCCACAGAGCCCATAGCTGACCCTCACTTTAGCCACTTGCAGTTACTGATTGCCAACGCAAGTCAACGGGGTCAACGGGACCAACGGTCCATCCAGGTACTCTATCCAGGTACTCCCTCCATGAGACTGTTAGACAGCAAGGTCACCGATTTGTGTCAGACACCCATCAAGGTCATCGATTTGAGACAGATCAGACACCAAGGTCACGAATCTGCGGTGCTAGTTGGAAGAATACTCTGGGTCAACAGAGAGCCCACTGAGCCCCTTTCCACCAGGCCTTCTATTCGATCACTTTGTGGGACATCTAATAGTCTAGAATCCGGACGTTGAAGATACACTACCCTTGCTGTGTGCCTTACGGAACAGCACATGCATCTGTGACGTCGACGATAAAAAGGAATACCGGCCCTGCCCGACGATATTCCGAGGCACGAGAAGTAGCCGTTTTCTTTAGTATCTTGAATATAATAACTCCCAAAAATATAATATATATGGTTGTATATTAAATACGCCATTCTCGAACGCGTACTATACCGTAGAATAGAAATGAATCCCACGTTCCGCTGTCAGTAACCACCACCAAAGTGACAGCGGATCATCAATTACCCGACCCCCAAAATCCCCAGATCCCCGAAGTAAACCCGGCACAACCACCATCGCCAAACCACAGCACGCCCTCCAAGACTCTCTGCGCCCAATACCCTCAAACTCCAATGGCGACGTCCCTCCGCCTCCTCCGGCTGCGTCCACGCACCACCCCCCTCACCTCCAGCGCCTCCACCCTCACCTCTCACCTCCCCCAGCGCCCCTACCACTCCTCCAACCACTCCCCCCCACCGGGCCCCTTCAACGAAATCGAAACCTCCATCCTCTCCTCCTCCCTCCCCCACATCCCGACCCACGGCTTCACACCCACCTCCCTGCACCTCGGCGCCAAAGACGCCGGCTACCTCGATGCGTCTACAAACCTCTTCCCCGCGGGGGCATTCAGTCTAGTCCACTACCACCTCTACACACAGCGCCAAGCTCTCGCCTCGCGGACAGACATTACCAATCCCCCCGTGGATCCGAATAGCAAAGCCAAGCCAGCGGGTGTAGGAGCCAAAGTCAAAGCCCTAACCTGGGCGCGCCTCCAAGCGAACGCAGGTGTAATCCACAAGCTCCCCGAAGCCCTCGCCCTAATGTCTCTCTTCGGCAACATCTCCCCCTCCCTGCACGAACTGGGCGCGCTATCAGACGAGATCTGGTTCCTCGCCGGCGACGTAGCAGTGGATTCGAGCTGGTACACCAAGCGCGGGAGTCTGGGGGCTGTGTATGCGGCTAGCGAGGTGTTTATGACGACGGATAAGAGTGAGGGGTTTAGCGAGACGAGGGAGTTTTTGGAGAGGAGGTTTGAGGATTCGAGGGCCCTGGGGG